>DWAJ01000425.1:0-33438 GCA_018238005.1 Eurema mandarina
AATAAATATGTAAACGTAATTGAAAAAAGTTAAGCAATTGTGCAGTTCTTATTTTATGCCCGCCGTTACAAGGTTACGTTGTTGAATTTTGATGAAATGTCAAAAGTGGCCTATTATCTTGTCCATATTATAGTTTAATATTATTTTGGCTTCCTATGGTTGCAAATAAAATTACTTATCCTTCTAACGCCACTCATAACACGTAATTGAGTTAATTTTTAATTGAATCATTATTTTATATATATGTGGATGTCATTCATTACAGTATGGTTCACCATAAACCAATAAATATAAATAAAAACATGGATATAAAATATACTGGTAGTAAATGTAACAACTACAATCTTCATACATAATTCATATTATTTGAGGTTATACATTTATAGACAGTAATTATACGTTAATTTAAATGTATGTATTAAAATATTAAATAATAGCACCGTACGCTCTAAAATATATAAGTTATTTCAGTAAGTATGTTGTATAGTGATATTATAAACAATACAGAGAACACAACAGTCGTATAAACTTTAAAACAAAAAGAAAACTATATAAATTCAAGTTCCGCGAAAAAGTGGAAAACTAAAAGCAAAATGTTAACTCAATTTTGTAAGTGGAAATCCCTGAAGAGCTGTTTTTAAGCTGTGCAGACATAAATTTCGAAGTTAACTTTATGTTTTACTCATTATTGCACTAACCACATTATCCGCTAACAACACTGTAAATTTCCAATTGTTATGAGAAGGATATTTACAGTATTAAAGAATTCGTGTCAAGTGACTTACGTAAGGGATTATTGTACTCACTTGTGCCTCCACTTCAACTCGATTTGCGGTTCATTACACATTTTTATTGGCGTTTAGCATTGTAGTTTATCGCTATTCACAGTTAGTTTGTTATACGTATTATTTATAAGCATTAATCGAAATGTAACATTGGTTAAACAATCTTTAACAATGGTAATAATTAAAAAAGGTAAAAGATCCATCAAATGAAATACATAATTTAAATTAAAAAGTAAAAAGGCGACCTTATCACTTGAAGTGATTACTTATTTAAGTATTTATTCTTTTAAATTCATGTTTATGTCGATATATGAAACTTTAATGCTATCTTAACTTTAATAATATATTTATACTGCTTACTTTTACCTAAATTATAGTGGAATTATCTATCAAAGAACAATGGTTTACATAAAGCTAACGTGAGATGGCACAATTTCGTCTCATGCGTGGAAAAGAGTCTTGACATTCAAGTCACGTTTAATATTTCTTATTTTCTTTGGCTCATTTGTCCTCGACTCGGAATAGCATCAGGCTATATCAGTGTTTTGTGTTAGAGCTCCCCGCGAGCGGATTCTACTTGTACGAGCATCACTCGCAAATATAATTTTATTACTTCCACATTATATCATAAGTGGGAAATGTGGAACGACGTCGTTTTCATGTTTCTTATTGACGATATTTCTCTAGCAACACTCGTCTTTGTGTGCGTTCGTTATAAAATGTAGTAGGTATATATTGTTCTTGGAAGCGATGTGAAAAAGCTTATTTGAAGAGGCAGGTCAATGGATTAAGAAAATGCTATAAAGAAGCCTTTCGTTTATAATACTTAGGAATTACGAGCCACAAGCTGTCTACCAGCTAATACCTATTATGGTTGTTACTTGCGGTAAACTCCGGGAGATCGGCTATTGTTTTAAAGATAAATTTCGTACAATACTTGGAAGAAAACAATGATGTTTCCTTGTACTTGTCCGAAATACGTCTCGATTCATGTTAATTAATTGCTTATTTAACGAAATTGTTTATTTTAACCGCCTAGCGATTAAAATCATTTCTGTTTGATATAATTAATTAATTATTTTCTTACAACATTTTATCGAAATGTTTTATCTTTACGAAAATTTTTATTTCGTTATTCATAAATCCAATGTTTCTGTAATGGTCTTAGGCATTAACAAACTTTGATTTATATTTTATTGAACATTTGTTTATGTTTTTGATACTTAAGAGACATGGATGAAAATAAATAATACACGCTGTTGAAATTGTTCCGTAGTATTTTGTAAACATATACTTCTGTAAATTATCATTTAAAAATAAAAGTTTTTGGCGGCCAGCAAAGTTAGTATGCAAACAATGCAGTTATAAACCAACGCGGAGAAATGTATTGGGTTAATAATATAAGTGAACCCTTAGTACATTTCACCGGTATCGTTTCCATTTGATATTGGATAGCAATTTATTTATCATACATATTGCGGCGCGCGCTGGCATCGAAACTTGCTACGATGGCGTCTTTTCCTTGAATCAAGGAACTAAACGCGCCGAGAATTTTTGTTATCATTTCAAATAAGCTGGGGGTGACCACAACATTATATAACATCTATAATAACAACGGTTCTTTGTTATTGTTGCTCATCTTGTACTAGCATACGTTTTTAAGTCTTATAAGAGCTATGAATGATCAAATAATATTGAGGATATTGGTCTTCGATATAGAATGATGGAAGAAAAATGCTCTCTGTATGGCTGTAACCACAGGCTACACTCGCCTTAATCGGTTGTTGCTGATATGTTCAAATATTAAACCTTCCCCATAAATCACTCTATCTATTGAAGAAAATTCTCTGAAAACCCGTGCAATAGTTTTCGAGTTTAGCGTGAACCTATAGATAGGTATAGCCAGTATTGTTTTTATAATGTGTGTGTAGTTGCTGAAATCTTAATAATGTATGAATCGCTAAGGCTTTAAAATGATTATTTATAAAGCGAGTTTGAAAAGTTGAAAAGAAAAACGTTTAAATAAAATATTGACGACAAAGAATGAAATAGGTAGCAATATTATTGTCATAATCGCTAACTTTTATCAAGTTAAAGTTTTAATATTGCAGCGCTTCGTGAAGCTGTGAGCAAAAGTAAGCAACTATTGTTCAGTAATAGAATGTTTATTTTTCCTTTTGTGCGATAAAAAATGTACTAATAGTTTTATCGAGTTAATACATTACTGTAGTATATTTACATAAGTAACTTGATTCAGCACTAAATAAGACACATGCAATTCGATTATAATGTATATTATAATTATTTTTAAACCCGAAAGCCTGTTTGTAAGTTCGTCAATCCACTTGGGAACTATTTTCGTGCAAATTGGATTTATTCAAAAGGTATTAAATTAGTATTTGTAATTTATTGTATGAATTACTTATTGATTAGTTCTTAATAAAACTATCAAAAATCTTCTTTTTAGTAGATTAAAACAGCCAATTCATACCAAGTTTTCCCTTTTATTTTTAAAATTACGTATTTTTGTGGTAGATTTAATAGTGATAAAAGACTCATGAGATCCGATGCAATATTGATAACGTGGTTTCATTAAAAAAAATGTAAATGTCTTGAAACCGCTCACGCTTCCCTGCCTTCACGATATTCCGTCTCCGTGGAACCTCCACAATTCTCCTTCACTTTTAATCATTGCCAGGAAAATTTATTAAAAATTTTGCTCTATTTTTAATCGAGATCGTTCAAGACCGATAAAAGTAAATGCCTCGACTCGGTAGATTGCAATACATACATACGGCGTCAATAGCTCCATTTTAAATGGTTATTTTGTTCAAGTATCCCTTACATTGATATCAGTTATATTGCTATTAAATTACATCGGAAGCCGTTGAAATTGCTAAGTAATATTATTGCCGTTCGTATACTTTTATATATTGTTACATTTCTACAAATTGTTGCAGCGATACGACATTAGAAATGTTACAAATCGTACAAATATATACACTACTTTTGGAAGAGGGCGGCGAAACGTAATAATTTAAGGAGTTAGCGGGTGAAAATGTAGGTAGGTGGAGTTGTAAAAACTTCATTCTGTGAATTCCACACATTTCTAAACCAAAGTTGTGGGTTTAAGTTGAAATTTATGTCGTGCGAGTGTTCACGGTGTTAAGCAAGAAGGAACATGCGAGTTAGCGTCGCATACATCACGGGGACATATCGCGACATCACTGCATATGCAAGCCGCACTCGCCCGCTCTTAATATATTCCCACATTTGTAGCACTAAGCACTAAGGACACGCTTTATTGTCATTCTATTATTACTAATAGTCGAAGTAATAGGCAACTTTTAAGTGCCTAAGGTTGAAGGTATCGATGACATTCTTAGTAACTTTGTTACATATGATATTTTTGTGTATTGGCAAATCTATGTCTATAGTTGTAATTTTAATAACCTATATCTTACCTGTAAATATGTACGTTTAAATTGATTACCTATTTTCTAAGCGCTAGACACAATAGAGCTAGCAAAAAATTTAAATATTCCCGTAACAGTAGCTAATTTATTATACTTTTTCTGAGAGCACCGTGTTCAAACGTATCGGCAGCAAAGATGGATGGAGAAAATTACCCTTTAAGCGTCTTTGAACGCTCCATTTGTTGCATATTAGACTATTAGACTATGTTCATAAAGTGCATAAGTTGTAAAGACATCGGCATAGCATCTATGTCGGCGGAACGGTCGGAATACGATCGTAGAAAGCGATTTTGGCGCGCAGTTAGTAATAAAAACTTTTGTAATTACACTCATTTAGGCAAGGAATGCGCGTTGACGCGATGTCGTGCCAAAAATTGCAATTATTTTTATAACACGAGATTACAAACTTCTTTGGAACTTTGTAACGATCCCGTCTAATTTTAAGCCATAACATTATGCAGATCTTATATTCCTTAATTATAGGTGTAACAGGAAAAATATCTAGATTGTCTTTATGGTAAATGTGTATTAACTATTAAGTCAGAAAAATACCTATTGAACGAATTTGGGTTTTGTAATTCCATATTTTAAGAACGTTGCGTAAAATCAAAACCTAATTACAGGAACATGTGATAAACACAAATTTTGGAATAATTTCAACTCGTGTTGAATATTAAACGCTTTCATTTATCTCGCTCACAGCCACTACATTTACGTTATTACAGATCTAGTTCTCATGTAATATTGAATATAAACCGGGTCAATGTTTCAGTCGTAATTTAAACGTTCACGATTGACAAATATTTTCTTCAGATATATGAGAATGATATAAAACATGACTAAAAAAAACGTTGATCGATTGTTCTAGAAATAGAATACGGCAAAATTAATAACAATTTGTAAATAATTTGTGTGGTAAAATTATAATCCGCATCCGGACATGAGGGGCCGTGTCAGGCCGTGACAAGCGACGACTTGCCGGAGCTCGGCTCGTAAAAACTTTTCTAATTATGTACATTTTGTAGCTAAGAAGCGCAGCCACTCACCGCATTATGTTTCCTCCTTAATTCTGAGAATCCCATGTTAACGTTGAGTGCATTTGTACTACTGAAAACTAAGTTTATATAGAGCTCATTATCGGTCTTAAGCAAAGCCTCTTATATTATGTAAACCTACATGTATTAATAAATAAAATATTTCTTATAACACTTAATAAGTATTCTTATAATACTTATAAAAGGCTGATATAACACTAAAAAAGACCAATCTGTCATTAGTGTCATTTAAACTTTACCCTGATACAAGTATTATAGATAAAAAGTCGCGTGGTTTCTGTATATAGTATTATATAGACAAATACAACACTTGTACAAAACGTAGGTTTCGAAACATTGGCACGAGACTCTCGATATTTGTATTTAGATGTTTAAATAGATTAATTATTATTTGAGCCACCACTACGGAAGTATTGCCTCGTTAATATTTTGTAGTTCCCAATTCGATTGTAGGTACATTGTAATAACATGAGTCCGACACTTACATTCTCAGCTCGTAGCTCCTGTGATGTGGAAACTGCGAAGTGTGGTAATTTACACCGTCCACCGTAAACAACAAAACGGCACTTTTACAAGGTACTTGGCTGGCGCTCCGCGATTCCCGGGAATATTGTACAGTGGTCGAACCTATTCGGGCAAATGGCGCTATGTCTTCATGGACCATACCGGGTTTTATGTTTTCAGCTATGTTTTAAGATTCTTATAAATCTTCATTCTATATAAAATTATATGCGAAACTTAACACCTACTGATCATGTAAATCCTCCTTTCTACTGGTTTAATTTTTATAAAAAAATGCTGACAAGCGAAAAATATTAACATTTAGTTCCACGTGTGAGTTATAAGAAGAAGAAGGAGATATGCGAATAATAATACATCTATTTTTTATACTTTATTTACTTATTACAAAAAAAAATCAGTTTCCGTTCGATATCGATATTAACAATATATTATTGAGGCGATGGACTAACTTTTAATGCACTATACTTTATAGCTTAGAGATAGCCATTGTAGATATAAAGAGATCTCTGGAGACATAATATTATTGCAAACTCAAATAAATGTCTATCAAGTGAGTTAACGTCATGTTGAACAATGGTAAAGTTACGTAATTATTGTAATTATTAGTACACCGTGGAGCATCCAGACTCGTCATATTTCCTACTTAATCGCAGCAAGTTTGCAACATTGTTATAAATACGTCTATTCGTGAAGTTCGCTAATAGAACTTACTGGGAGCAGGAATTCATTTTGATGAAGCTTTTTGTTAATATCCGAACGTAAACATAGTTGATGTTTTAATGCAATACCAACATTAGTTACCCAATCCTCGTAATCAATCTCGGGGACAGTTCAAATTGCTGTAAAATAGATGCACTCAACGTATTAAATTCGCCGACAATGAGTCACTTGGCGGGTTGCGCTTCATGTAAATTATTCATCTTAAAAAAGCGACATTTAAAACTCCCCCTGTAATATGAGTAACAGCTTATTTGGACATAAATTGTAGGCGCAAGCTCGTTCGTCAAACGAGGCAATGAACGATGCAATCAGTTAGAGTATGTTCCACGTTTGACAACCTCGTAACCGTGTTTACAAACGAATCTCGTTCGGATGCGATTCTCGTCATTATCGCGCTATTAATCATTTTTACTTTTCAATAATTACGGTTCATTGACACGATCAAGTGTCTTTGCATATATTCCGATCTTCTGGAGATAATAAAAGCTCTAGACATTTGTATGACTATAAGTCTTTACTACTAAATAGTCGGTAGGTCATCGAAGTTTTGAAAATTACTAGAAAACAATATCATATACATAATGTTTCTAGTACATAAGAGAGCATGCTTGTTAGTACACAGATAAGGGCTAGAAGTAAAAATCGAGAAGATTGTTTTTTGTCAGTATTATTAATGACGGGGGGATGATTAATCAAGGCAGCCGCGGGCATATCCCGAGCGAAGTGTAATGATCGGCCGGACGCTGGCATTTCTTAGCGGCACGTGCCGCGGACCAGCTCGTGCCCCTCCGGTTTCATCATTTACGCCTTTGATGAATTTTCAACGGTTTTCAGTAGATATTAATTGCTAAGATTTTTGTGCATTTACTTGATCCATTTTTGGATCTACAGTTGAGATTTTTTAAGCGAGTAATTTACTTTATGGCAGTTATATTTGAATAACTTACTGCATAAGTACGTATCTCAAAGTTATAATAAACATTAATGTAAATTATTATGCATTATACTCTACCTCTAAATACTGCGCTCGTATTACCTGTAACAGAAAAATCCGGTTAATACACACTGTTAAGAGAGCTTAAGTCTAAGTCATTACATTGTTCACAGTGAACAACACCATTTATCGCTGAGCGATGAAAGAAAAACATGGGGGAGGGACTGCTCTTTTATTGAAACCAATCTCTACCACTTGCCGCGACTGACTGCGCTCGGATGAATGCACGTAATTGCTTCGTCATTCAGATGATCGCAGCTTTCTCCGCTTGTCTTGTTGACTGTACTCGTCCTACTCGGAGCCACTCGCTTTATACGCAGCCTTATCTCCACTGACATGTGCCATTGTCTAGGGAGTTTCGTCGCCCGCTTTTATGACGGCAACAAGTTTCACTACGCATTTTCAACAAAACCCTTTTTATACATTTTGCCCGTAAAATAAAAGCATCCCTCAAAAGCCTAATTCATATTGGCTAGATGTTTGATGTAAAGAAATATTTTTATGTTAATAATACGTTAAGGAAATAAATCATATTACGAAACACTCCATCGGCACTTCCCACACGCCCACAACGACGCCATAATTAAGCAAAAACACCGCGTAGAAATTCTTAATTTAAAACGTTCCTTGACACTTAGTTGTTTCTCAAAGTAATTTCATTTCATTTCATAACTTCTTTCATCTGTTTAACAGAATTAAGTACTTGACTTTATCTTTGAGAAATCAATGTTTTGAAGGGTCGTTTTAATGTTGGAAAATTGTGAATTTTTATCCCCCATAATGACGGAATGCCGAGAGAATAGACCTGGATTTGTCAAACAGTAATGGGGTAATTTGAGTCACACAAAAGCAACTAGGTTAGCGATGCACTGCGAGGCTTTATCCGTCCCCGGCTCATTCCTATTTTCATTTTCATTTCGAAAATCGCAAGAAAGTGAACGTTAGAGGAAAAAAGATAAAATGAAAGGAGTCTGTGTTTTAATGGGCTAATTAGCCGACGATCCTCCGGTCGGAGCTTTAATTAAAATGAAAAATTTTCGTGACTAGACTGACTGAATAAATTGCTCCCTTTCATGGAACTATTCAGGTGAGAAGTGTAAATAAGCCGTTTATTGTAATGACCGTTGTACAATTAAATTGTTTATGATTTTTTTCATACTTATCATTCTTCGTATGACAGTCAAGAAAAGACCGCGCATGAACTTTACTGATATATAACAGAAAGATACAAAAGAATTACTTATTGATCTTTGCTAATAAAAGAGCGGGCTTATATTCCGCGCTCACGAAATCATAAAGTGCGTTGACCTATGTAAATAGGGAAATTTAAATAACAAACAGTAATGCAGTGTGGGCGCGCGGCACCGCCTGAAGCGGCAAACGAGTTGCATTTCGGCTTGAATGACACAGGGCGTTACTTCTCTTCAGAACGCCAACGAATGGTAGCCATTTGTAATAAATACTAACAGTAATTCCTATCCCATAATATTTAGATTTGCAAACAGCGGCGAAGTTCTCCAGTCGGTTTCGTCATGAAATATTTATCAAACCTCATTTTATGATTTAATTTTGAGCTTGAAATTAATAGTATCAGGTATTAAATTCGTTAATTGTACGAGACAAACAATTATGTCTAAATTGTTAGCTGAAATATTTTGTACGGAAAACAACACGTAATTAACAGAACTTTCAAATATTTTAATCTTCCACAAATATAGAAAGTAGCGGGTAAAATTTACAAACGCCAGCAGTTTAGCTGCGAAAATAAAATTAATGAATAGTACAGTACAGTGCGCCGTATTTGCAGTTTAACATAGCTTTTATATTTTAGTTCACGGCTTATCTGCTTTATATGCTCGCTGTGTTATGTGTTACACATGTAAAGTATACTTGGAATATAACGTTCCAACCTAGTGGGCTGTGTGTCACTTGCTATTTATACTGAAATAGATTTTGAACGCTCATGAATGACCACAGAAATAGATAGCACCTACGCGACTTACTCAATCGCGGCTCAACTTTGACATTTAATTTAAGCTTTTATCGATAATGTAACAAGGTCAACAATATATAACTTTCTTCTTCTTATATTACATTTTGCATCATTTAATAAATATTGTGTTAGTAATGTTTCATTTAAAGAAGAAGTTTAGTAATGTATGCATCCGATGCGTTTAAATATATAAGTATGATGCAATCTGATTTTAATCTCAGGAACTTAACTAATTAGTTATTGTAATAAAATCTGATAAACTTCAACTTTTCTTTAGAAAAGGTAAAGGTTTTTACGTCTTCATCGGTAGGTAAACATTATGCAAATTTGCAATATGTGATAGGGAGGTTAAAAAACGAAAACAAATCTGTGTGGCTTGGTATCAGTGTTTGCAGCGTTGTTTTGTATACATTAACTAAGTTGAAAGAATGCCAAAAAGGGAAACATTTTAGCAATTGCTACGAGGGCACGGCCGCGCGCCGCCGTATGGTCGCCATCGTACTTATTACTTGCCAAAAACTTCTATTGTTACACTAAAATTCTGTTCGCTTTATAATTATTACATGCGCATACATGTCGTTTGAATTGTATAATAAAGCGGATTCTACAAACAGACTCATAATTATTTAAGTAGCTCAACTGTATGGATGCAACTTAAGGTTATTTCAAATTTGGATACATTTCAAGTAGAGTTTTTGGCTGAGCGCATTTCTAAGCTTATATTTAGAAACTATAAGTCAAAAAAAGTTGGGTGTTTCAAAAGATATTTTTGAAATATTATATTTCAACAATCAGACTATAATTTAGGTACTCACCGTCAAAAAGGGTGGTATATAATATACAATTGTTCATTTTAATAAAGAAACGCATAATTTGGTTTCGCAACGTATCAGATGATGAGAACTACAACCGAAATTCATAAGGTTCATAAAGGCATAGCGAACTATAGACATTTTTTATTTACGTCAAGTTCAAGGAAAAAACCAGCACACGTTCGCGTTGTCTATTGAAAGTCTCCTACGTCGCATAAAATTTTCAATATTGCCACTTTTTCCATCGTTTTATTCAGATCACTGTCCTTTAAGTATATAACGTTGCATTTTATAGCAGCTCAGCTTAAACATTAGTTCGATGGCTATCTTGTTTGCTTTTATCCTTATAGAAAATTTTGTGCAGCCCACTGAATGCAGCGCCGGGCCTTCCAATATCACGGGGATTATCCAAAGTAAAACGTAGTAAGGTTATATGCTATTTCTAGGAAAATAGACTTAGTTCAGTTTAGAATACGGATTGAATTTGAATGTGGAATAAAGAATTTGTATTTTGCCTAAATATCGGTAACGGATTGGCGCGGTTTCACGTGGCGAGATAAGAGTACAAGAACGTTGCACTGTGATACATTGAATGTATTACTGCGCTGTGGTCTGCTTTGTACTCTTATGTCCATGCGAACAATATTATTCTATTGTGATTTCCTCTTTGTATATATTCCAAAGCAATTTTAGTAAGCGCTGTCCGGCTTCCATGAAACAATTGCACTAACGAATATCATAATCCTATTAACCGACAGGAGTCGTGCAATGCACGAAATTATAGCGCTGACGTTACTATAGCTGCGTTTAATTAAATATTTTATCGACTGCATCATACTATTTGATTTCAATGTATGTTTAAAATATACCTACCAGAGTAATTAAAATTCGTAGAACGAGTCTTACTGTTTTAATTTGTTTTCATTTTTTATATGGTGGTGGGTAACTAAGCAGAAGGTGTGCCTGATGGCAAGCGACCAAGTGCGCTAATGAACAGTCGCAAAGCTATGTAGACCTCAGGACTACGTTACTGACCTTTAATAGGTAAAGTGAAAAGGATTTGTTACCGATCTCCAACGCAATGAGTAAATAGGTATTACTACACAATGATGTCCATATAAATTAACTTTAGACAAATACAATAATTGTAAGTTTACCGTATCCACAAAGCTTGAAAAGTCATGATATAGGGAGAGCTAGTCGGGTAAGTCGCGGACGGGCCGTCGATCAGTCCGGACTCCGGAGCTAATTACATGTAAATAAAAACAGCCGCTTGATCTGCCCCCGTGCGCTCCGCTCAACCCTCTCGGTACATTGAACGGATTGACCCTTGTTTCTCGACATTATCGCCGATGAGTTTTTGAATTTTCATATTCATCGGGATATGACGCATGTATGTTTAATGCGATGTTAAATGCGGCGAAAGAGTAAATTAGCTGATGCTATTTCGGATATAATTTGCTTTCAAAATATGAAAGTATTATGATGAAACGTTTAATGGACTTATACTCGTAATGCACTAAGTATTAACTGGTCAGTAACATACCTCTATTATGTCAAGCTATAACTAGAACGGTTTAATAAAACAATGAAAGGGTCGCAACAATAGGCCTACTAACCAGGAAGTTGGCTAACATTTTTCATATATTTTTAGTTTACATTGTACAATATAGGTAGACGAGCGTACATTGGCAGACAGCAGTATTCATAATTATATGGGAGCGTAGATCCCTGGGGTGCAGTAACTGACAGGCTGGGTTTGCGAATTGCGATATCGGCTCACGAGTAGTTCGCTCCAATACACCTGTGACACGCGAACTGAACACGGCCATTATTCCGAGCCGCTATTTGACCGGATACTGCCATACTGCCGTACTTCCATACTGCCATACCGCTATGCCTACTGCCTCGGTCTGTCTGTGTACACGCATAATGCATCTATCAATGCTTCTCTATATACACCGTAAGTAATAGATGAATTCAGGCCGTAAATGAATCTATTAGAACAATATTTACTATAAAATTGATAACATACGTTCATAGAAGTTGTTATGTTGTAGCATTTTAAGTTTAATTTCAAATTACTCAAGACAATATTTATTCCAAGTTATGCGTAACTAGTAAATGTATTTAAGTAAAATGAATATGGTTAAATTTTACCCGGTGATTAATCTATATAAAGAGAAAGAAATGTTATTCAA
The DNA here is from genome assembly GCA_018238005.1 of Eurema mandarina. NCBI lineage: Eukaryota > Metazoa > Arthropoda > Insecta > Lepidoptera > Pieridae > Eurema > Eurema mandarina. Next base: position 12,559 of record DWAJ01000425.1, read on the forward strand.
ATAAGTTTTACTAGGAAATACAAAATAATCAATATAATATAAAAATAAGCCTCATTTTTTATGATGTTGGAAAATATTAGTATACTGAAAAATTCTAAGCTCCGATATAACTGCGAGGGCGAAACTTCTAACCGTAGAAATTTTGTTTGAACTTAAAATAAGGTTAGTGTTTGTTGGAAACTGTATTAGAAAAATGTATTAATTATATAATCATGTTTTACATATAAGTTACGAAAAGAAATGTCTTGGAAAATCGGCATCAATGTATATTATACTCACTCCTGAATATTTGTGAATTGAATCATATTTCTTGTTGTTATATGTAAATATGAGTTTTATATTATAAACTCAGCCATTCACAATTAGCATTAAATGTGATATTAAATAAAACTAGCAAATCTAAGCTCAAATATCAAATATCATTTTTATTTAAAACATTGCGTAGATTTGCTTAAAACATTGACAAGATTCTAGTTCTCCTCAGTAAAACATGTCATACTTAGGCTCAATATAAGATATAGGAAGTGGTACGCGCCCCGTGTTTCCCACACTGTTCGAGATATTATGCTATATGTCTCCGAAGGAGCGAGGCAAATTGAACACGTAGGCGAAATAACAAGGTAACTATCTACTGCCGTAACGTAATTTATGACAACGCTGACATGACTACTAAATACAAATCACCTGTAATCCTCCTGTGGCGTATCTACCTTGTAAAATATGACAATATTGAAATTTATAGCCCGCTAACATTGCAGTAATATTAAAATTCTGTATGGACACAGTCTTATTATAGGTATATAGACTAACGTGTTACAATGACTTTAATAGCTACTTATATACGAAATAAGCCTCTAGGACAATTTTTTGAATATATTTATTTATTGTAGGTGTGTCACGCGGTTTCACCAGCGATTCTGTGTTTTATTAAAGTGATCTGGTTAATTTGAAACTAACAAATTAATTTGGATTCCTATTGGAAAAATAATATCAAAATCTGTTAAGTTCATTCAGATATCATTACAACGTCAACCACAAACTAGTATACTATTATACTATACCTCTTCATACTATTATGAAGTTCAATTTACTAAATGGAACATATATTCAATATACAAATACTCTAAAGTCCCTCGCGTGATAAGATTGAGGCATATTATTTATGTTTATTAAATTTTCACTTCGCTGTAACAAGGAAATTTAAAGGCAGTTTCAACGACAAGATGCACCGAGGTTCGATCGCGACACATTGGCCCCACACAAAATATCGTGCACCCCGAGTAAACGCACACTAACTTCCAACACAATATAAATTGCACTTTCAAAACGCCATGTACCTCAAGCATATACTGGATTTACAACTTTAATACCCAATATGAGGACACATATTGAAGGCCCCGATGGAGCGCGAGAAGAGGCATAATACCGGTAATGTGGTGTCGCCTTTCTGTGGCGAGATAAGGGTACGCGACATTGACTATTCAAAGGGCTGCGGTCTTCAAAATTTGCGCTCAATAAGTTTAAAATACCGTCGCCGTATCTATGAAGAGAAACTGAATTTACTGTTACCAAACGCATAGCGGTTAAACATTCTGCTTTTAATGATATTTTAGACGTGATTCAGTTGATTCAATGGATGTACAGTTGCGAGCTTGATTTGAACGATCCTAATTGTGCAGAGTGGAAATTTAGCAATGTTTAGATATCTGTTGGACTAGATGATGTGTTTATTGGGCAATAAATCGTTTAATGCAGTTTAATGGATTTCGAAATTACGTTATATACGGCTCTTATACATACACTACAGCATAAAACATAGATTTCATTGGAACGTATATTTCATTTTAGAAATTTTAAAGTACAGATGCTTTTTGTTTGTAATTTAAAAACGAAATTGCTGTATATGTAAACCATATCTACCATAAATTGTCGCCGGTCTTTAAATGAGATATTTTATCCGAAGTAGTAACATTTCAAAGTGAATTAATTGAATTAATGTCATTTACGTAAACAGTAAATTTACGCGCGCGTAATAAAAATACGACCACAGTATGGCACCATCGGAAATTAAAGTAATTCCATTCAGTGATTCCACGAGTGTGCGAGCTGGTTTATTTATTTGCAATTTGTAGGATATCGCTTGTAAGGTACCTTAATGAGGCAATAACAATAAATAAAGACCCAAAAGTTTTCTAACCACTTCACCCTCATGTATCCACGACCCTCACAAGAACTTATACCTACATGTGAATGTGAGTGCATAACTTGCTTATTATGTAGATTGCGTCTATAAACTGACTCGCTTTAACTGAATTGCGATGCAGTTTTGTTTTGAAATGATATCAAAAAATATACATATTTTCATATTAAGTCAGTAATATAATTTATCTCAATATACATGGCGCGTTATATTTGACAAATATATTAGAAAATTTATCCAATTAGGAATGACGCTGTACTTATTAAAAAGAGTCTGTAGTTAGAATAGTAGATCCTTCAAAAATAATTGTAATGTAACAAACGAAGATGTATATCGCCGTGTAAGTATATTGGATTTTCTTAAAGGTAAATACAAGTGTGCGGTGTGTACGAGCGTAGCGTACATGCAGAATCAATGTACTCAGGTCAGGTGTTCCCAGAGTCTCTAGAGAGCAGTAAAGGCCTGCCTTGCGGTGTACCTGTTACTAGCAATAAGAGCTAGTGTACTTTTATACGTTTCAACCTCATGTTCTTACGATGCTCACTTTGATCTATCCCAACCAACTTATGTATGTACTCAAACCCCCTTACATAACTACACGTACCTAAGAAAAATTCACAAAAATACGAATAAAATATTTCTATTTTAACGGTGGTTGCGAAAATTCCTCGTGTGATCGCATGTCGATATATTATTCCTTGATATAATAAAACACGCCATTGGCTCATAAAACGATTCGACATTGTTGTAAAAAAATCAAAAATTCAGATCTCGGCAATAGCTCGCAGCTAGGGCAATTTGTTTTGCAATTCTTTTTTAAAACATTGTCGCTTTTAACATTGTGCTTTAAAATAAAACGAGTCCTGCGATTACATTGATGTGGCTAAAAACGAAAATTAATATCGCATCGTCGTTTTAATATGTTTGTTTCCATAAATACGTGTCGGTTTGTTGATCGTAATGAATTTATTTTCGGCGCTGAAACGTTTATTGTGCTTAGTTATTATCTATTGTAGTTATGTTAATGTTAGTTTCAATATGCTAAATTATGAACATTTTATATTGTTACGGGACGAGCGCCGGGCACGTTGTGACGTAAACCACAGAATGCATTTCATTACGAATACATTGACAGCAGCCCGCTCCCGATTAATGTTTCACAATAACGCATGTTTGACAATAATGTACAAAAACGCATCGTTATTCAACAAATTTGCAACACAAGTTGAAAATTGTGGGCTTAATTTCACTAATTACAGCGCTGACTGCAAATCGAGAGTCGGAAATAATATTTACTTCAGAACGAATGAACGTATAGCTCTAGATCATTCTTATGGCAGAATTTAATTAGACGGTATAAAGGAAAGGGATCAATTGAGCGCCGCAAATTAACTTGTTTTGCGTTCTTAATGTGTGAGTACGGAGGTGTTATATACACAGATGTATAGAGGTAGCAATGATATAGTGTCGGGCTGGCGGCCGCTCCCTCAGGAACGATAAACCCTTCGCAGCGCTTCCCGTCTCCTCTTCTTTATGGGAAGGCCGGAATGGGCAGCTCAGGTGAACAGGTAGTAGATTGCGAAAGTATTTTTAAAACACCTTGCCGGTCGTTCGGTGCTTTTCCTTTGTTATCAAATGTGTTAGAGCATATGTGTGTCGTGTTCGCGCCCATAATGTGTCGGTCGGCTTAGTGCGAACTAGGGAAGATAGGAAAAATTTTGTCAGTATGAAACAAGAATCCCTTACATTATCATTAGACTGGTGTAGGCCGATAGTATTACATTTTCTGAGAGTTACGGACGGGGGTAATTAGTTCAAAAATAAATATTAGGTGGGTCTATTGAATAAAAAGTCAACTAAAGAAAAACTAGAGGCATTAGCTATTTCCATTCGAGACAGTAAAGATATTTTATCGCATGTTGTAGCAAACGTTGGTTTGATATCTTCCTAGCTTTATTTGCAAATCGCGTGCCGCCCGGACACGTTTACACTCGTAATACTTACTTGTTGAATTACGTTTTGTAATTCAACTTGAGTTTCGTTTGCTTTACCGTTTTTTATAACCGAAATACGACAATACTTTTGTTTTCTCATTTCATTTGCTTTCACCACTGATTCAAGTTTTGTTCGTGACTTCATTGTGAGGCTTGTTTTATTAATGTTTAAAACTAACGTATTTCATATAATGTAAAATATGATCATAAAACGTCTGTACTAAGGTCATTCTTTGTATTAGGTAGATTTTTCTTAAGAATAAAACGCATCATATTGTCAAAATATGTATTGAAGTTAATAATATCAATAACAGCAGCATATTTAAACGGAATCAAGTATTCCGTGTAGCAAATTGAAAGCTTAGAAAAAGATAGTTGATTGCAGTGGACTCGTGCACGTCCGCATGAGGCATGAATTGGTAATGAGGGCGTGGAGGTGCATTTTGTGGATGCCGCAGTTTGCCACTCCGAGCCACCACTGCTCACCTAACTCCTGCCTACATATATTATTTATTCTAGATGACTATCAACTGGCGCTGGAAAATTCTCTCTATTTCGTCTGCCCGGTAATAGATAAGAGACTTTGTTTTATATAGCTGGAGGTTTCAACGTCAATCGCAATTTGGAAAGCTTACTCAATATTATGATGTTATATAAAGATACTGCAGTGGGTACAGAGCATAAAGTATAATCTATACTAATATTATAAAGAAGTAAAGATTGTGTGTTTGTTAAATTGTAAGGGGTAATCTCGGGATTTACTGAACCGATTTTAAAAATTCTTTCACTAATAGAAAGCAACATTATTGAGTGTCATAGGCTATATAAAAAACCGAAAAGGATAATTACCATTATGCCCAACGAAGTAGGCATGAGTCTGTTAATTAGTTTTAATTTTAAAAGTAAATAGGTAACAAATATTCTCATCATTAATGAATATTATGTAGACAACAATGTACTATAAACTGAAGGGAGATACATTAAATCGATCCCAGCTAACATCACAGCACTCAAGTAACAAGCGAGACTAATGAACATAGAATTTTACTATCCATCAGATTTTACATATCGGATCCGGTAAAATAGCCGCTCGTTTGATTAAAGCTAATTTGTGTTAAAACAGCGAGCAAACTCCTAATTACCATGCAAATTGATCGTTCAGATATTAACCGCAAATATAAAATAGTTGGGTGTTTGCGCTCGCCCCGTGAAATGTTTCGCGTTACTATTTATTATGGTATGGCACTAATACCACCATCAGGCTTTTGAATATATCCCAATAGTAACAAGTTATTTGAGAATTTATAACAACGATCATTTGGTTATTCAGATAGGGATATTACTTTTCAAACTGAAATAAGCTTACATTTGTTACATATCTATAAGAATGACAGCGATAAGAATAAAAGAGCATAAAACTATAAAAAGATACTCCTTGGAAATGTGATATAAAAGTCTTGTGCAACCAATTATGTCTATAAACGTAGGACAAGAAGGCCGCAGTGAGCTAAACGAAGCCGGATGTCAACATTTACTCATGCGATTTTCCCTCGGGACAGACTGCGAAATGATATGCGCTTTACTCTTCTAAAAGACGGAAGATGTAACTCTTCAGGGCAAAATGTACACAGATCGTCTTACAAAGCATATGAAGCTGTTTTGGGAAAGGATTCACGTCAACAAAAAAGTGAGTTAAAAATCGAAATTTAGAATAGATAAAAGTCGTAAGAAATTCGATTGCCAATCGAATGAAGTGTTCATCGAATAGGATAGTAATCTAGTTCAGTTGCATTTGTATTATTGAATTGTAAAATGTATGCCAGTTTTTGAAATGCGGGGTAGCGATGAGAGTGCGCGTCACCGCCGGCCGAGAGGAGCGAAAATCACGACGGCAAACATTGACTTTAGACTTTTACTCTTTTACCCACTTAGCCTAACTCCCAACTGCACTGCAAATCACTTCACTTGAAACGTTACTTTTATATATTCTAAATCTTTCAGTCTTCTATAAATCAACTCCGTTATCGATTTATAGAAACACGATACTTTATTGCATTCCTATTTTCTATCCCGATAGTAGATGTATTTTACTGGCTCGAAAGTACTTTCAGCTATCGCATTACACTCACAATACAGTATTAATATTTGATATTGGATCTAACGTGTTTCTATCATTCCTTTTAAATAAATAATTTTGAACAAGAATAAAACTAGTGAAAATCACAAACTATGACTTGGGTATATTTCGCGAATTTGTAGAAAATGTAAAAGCACAAAAGAATAAATTTTCTGAAAACTTCGCAAGAAGTAGAGTACTTCTGTTATTACGAGTCAAATATTTGTGTCGGTGATTGAATGATTAAAGATGCAACTTCTTCATAGGTACCTGGCCGTTTGAGAAATGGCTTGCATTTAATCTTTTCAGACGTTCTCAAATATCCTCTCATTAACTTGTGTACCCACTTCAGACATCGACGATTTGTTACTTTAAATCGTGCCGATAGAATGAAAGAGCGTTGAGATTTAAGGGAAAGAGGTACCTATTTCAGCGCCGTTATTCACCCTGAAGCGTTTTATTTCTTAATGCAGAGACCGAGGATATTTTCTTATGAAGCGTTCAATCGGATGGATGTTTCCACGGCTAATTAATCATACTTAGCCGAACTTTGGTTATTCGCGAATGTTTCTTCAGCGGCAGGCTTTTTTATGTTATGAATTAATTTATTTGTTATCTCGTTTTTATCGAGTTGTTTTAATATTAAACAAGATGCTCATCTGTAAAACCGTTTTATACTTTAAATATGTACAACTTTCAAAGTTACGTTTTCATTAGAGCCCAACTGTAATATATTTCACTTAAATATGCACGAACAAACAATAATAAAACTAATTTACAACAAGCAACATTTCGACACCTATTGCATTTGGTAAAAACGTCCCTAATTCGGAGCGCGTCGCCAGCCTGAATCCAAATGCAATTAGTTAAATGAAAGTTTAATGAACTGAGTCGCAGCTAATACAAATATGAAGTTAAAGGAAAATACACGAGTAAATTCAATCTCCCAGTGCGGAGTTGCTAATAATAAAATAGCTTAGATTCACATTACGTTACTTGGCAAGTTAAAGTGCATGCGAGGCTGAAACCAGGTAAGTAATTAACCTAGAAGGAAATTGCCGTAATACTCGTAATCTTGCATTATTTTACTAAACTAAATTGAATCTACTTATGATAACTCAGCTTCTTTTACTCGAATACAGAAGAATAAAAATAAAACCTTCTTTTGAGTTACAAACAAATCCGCGGTTATAATAAACGGCGGTTATAAGGATTCCAATATTGTAAAGATTAATCTACAAAACGTTTACAATACAAGTCAGAGTCGTCACAGTCCCCGAAGGTGTATTACCTGACAAACGATAAATATTTGAATATTCTATCCGAATTCTGATAAAGGGATGTAAATGACTACTCGTCCAATTTGCATTGAACAGATTAACGTCATAATCGGAGCGATTCAATCAGCGATCCCGAGAACTCTGGACAAAGGAGTGGAGGGCGAGGCGACTCCGATGGCGCTAAGCGGATACTAATAACTCGAGATAAAATGCTAATTTTGTGTTCATTCGATTTTCAAAATGAGGACGGCATGCTAAGCCTAGCTCTATTGGTAGTGAGATTAAAAATTCGCTAGCTGAGAAGGCTTCATTATACTAGACTTCGGGATATAGTAGAAAATCATATTGGATATTTTAAATCGCATTATAATTGATGCTATGATACAATATCAAAAGATCAAGCCCATAAAGCTTGATAAAATCGTAAAAATTGAAAAGTCTAAAGCTTTTGAGAGTTTTATTTTTTAAACCGGAGATATTTGCGGAAGCAGAGAGCACGGTACGAGCGTTACCTTTTAACTGTATAAAAATCCTCGACGTCGATAGCTCTCAATAGAGGGCTTACGCAATCCGATCTAAGTGAGCGCTTGTCATATTGATTCAGTGTTTGGTGCGAGTGTTTTCGGAAGCTAAGATAAGGAGAAACGTGCCTGCCGGAGCCGAGAGCGGACCAGTAGTGGAGACCCTTTGCTTTAGAACTATGAAGGGTAATCGCACCTTGGGTCCATTTGAAATATTGCTACAATTCCCCGTTACCGCGAGGAAAAAACGAAGCCAATTTTTGCAGGACTCTATTGTTCCACAAAATACGATCGTGAACGGAAAAACGAATTACTGTTGACAAAATAAACAGGTGTACCGAATCTATTTCGGAATGGATTTATTGTTTCATCCGTCGTTTTATATTTTAGAAACTTTTCCGTAGATGTATAGTTATATAATGATTGCTTACTTGTCTATTTTTAGGTAATACGAAGGAATATAATAGAGGTTAAATTGTTGTACCATGTAAGAAATACATACGTATATACTCGTTTATATACATCTTATCTAATAAAATACATATTTATTAAATATCCTAATTGTATAATTCAATAAAGTAGATTATGGTTTAAAATTAAGACAACAACTTCGATTATAAAAGTCTTCAATAATAAATCAGCATCGAAGGGAACTTAAAAATTTCCTTGTTCTTTCTGGCGAGACAGAGTTTATCAAATAGTCGTCAAATGTTGACACTGCTGAAACTCAACCTGGACAAGTTAAAGAATTTCCAGTATAACTAGATTAATGTACGGTAAGTGAAACTACTGCGCTTTAACTTGGCAACTTAAAGGAAATCGAGTTTTGTATTATTTTTAACGAACTGAAGCGCCTTAAGAATTCATTAGCTAAGAACCGAGTGGGGAACCGTTCATTTTACATGCTTAGCTCAGCTTCTTTAACGAAACTTGGACGGCTCACGAGCCGGAGACAAATTTTATTTATGACCAAACTTTACTTATGCAGTTCTGTTTTCCAACCAAAGGTATGTTATTTTCATTATAATTGGATTTGATATGTAGTTAATTAGATAAAAGTTTTATTAAATTAAAATTTAAGATGAGTAATTTTATATACATACGAGTACATATATAATAGATATATGTATTTAGAATCTATTTTAAATATTTTATTTTTACAAGACAATATCTTTAATACAAATGAAAGTTTATAACAGTACTGTACTAAAATGTATAAAATAACATTCTCATCCTCCTTTATAAACTGGTCCTGGTGAAAATTCCTGGGTTGAGCCAAATATTAAACAGTTGATGCACTACTTTTGTCGTATTCTTTAAATTTCAGCTTTGCAACTACACGCACCCCATATCAATATTTTAAGGGAAAATTACTTCTTTCAGTCTTGTATAAAGGTTCGAGTAGTACCTTAAGAATATTTTCCCCTGCAGTCATAGTCATAAATATTAAAACATTATCAACAAAACGTTAAACATGTAGACGAGTGATAAATCAGCAAATAAGAGTAATGAATAACCCAAATATAATATTTACATTTAAACCGGGTAATCTGTATTTACGGCAGATTTTCAAGCAAAGAGAAACCGCAACAAATGGTAGCTTCCGTTGATAAATCGCATACCAACATGCGATGTTCAATTGTATTAAATTAGTCTACAAACTGCGGAGATTTGTGTAATTGAGTATCATATCTCGAGTCTATTGTATTTGTGATTAAGAAAGCGGGGAGTTACACAAGTCAAATAGAAGTTTGCATAATGCCTCGCGCTGAGCACGGTCGCTACTCATTAGGCAAATCGAATGGAGCTAGGATCAAATTATTATAGTAAACGTTTGTTAATCCAATTAACCGAGGACACCCGTCACTCCATTTCGCTCGATGATAATGCAGCTATTGTTTTGAACGGATTCGTAATTAGTACTGATAATATTACTAGTTACTGCTATGTTCAAAGCGGGACTTATTTAATTTATACCTAAGCGCAAGCCTTAAATCTTATAAGGATAACAGTTGAGATTCTAAAAAATGTATTGTGTCAAAGTTTACGTATGGTAATGTCAAAATATTTCAAATTGTTAGTACCATAAAAGGCAAATTTTCCCTTAACTTTATGAAAACGTTTCGGTAGATTTATGAATAAAACCTTTCAGGAAAGATGCGAAGCCACAATGTAATTTAAGGCGCATGGAAGAAAACGCTGCCTCCAAAATTAGACCGTTATCATTCCGCCGCTGTCGCCGCTCAGATCACCAGTTATGTGAGCCAATACACCCAGCGAACAGAATAAATTTGCTTTATATCACGCAGTTGACCTTCATATCCAATATTGTTGCTTTGCCGTTGCGTATACAAGGGAATATTTACCCGAATTCCACGCGACCACCCCTTTCGTATTCCGGGGTCTCCCCTCCGTTGACTTTTTTAAGTTATTTGTCCGATTGGGCGCAATAATACAGGGAAATTGGAAGTGAAGTTATACTAAGAGTCAATACAATTGTAGAAATAAAAGATAATGTAATTTTATATATAAAAAGGTTGTACCATTTTTTATTAAACGGCATATTTCGGGACAATCTTGTTAATATAAGAATTGTGAAACCAAATATATGTTAATGTTATTGCGTTGGGTTTGGCTTAGACCGGAACAAAAATATTTAAACTGTCTTTTATTATTTTTCATATTGCTTTTACGTTTAGTGAACAAAATATAATATTGAAATTTTACTATTTGATTGAAATACATACAGGAAAAAGAAGAGTTTCAAATTTTAAAGTTAAAAGACCATTTTTCAAACAAAGATTATTATTCATATACTTGCATATTTATTCCTGTCGAGATTTTTTTAAATATAATCCATAATTTAGTTTTAAGATATTATTAAGCGCTTTAATTTTATTGTTATTTTATCAAGTGCACATTTCGATCTTAGTTGCATACATCCGCAGTATGACAATATTGGTTTATATAACAGTATCAAAAACATTTTAAAATTGTTTATTTTTGTTCAATAATTATAATGTTTTATTATAATTTTAATGATACATACAATAATCAAAATCATAGCTTCAATCATAAATCATAACGTCAACATTTTCTAATATATACAACATGAATCGTAGACAAACAAATAGACTATATTTATTATATTAGTATGGATTTGAACCATTTGTTAGTACTACAGTACATTGCTCGCTCATTGGCTCGCTTCATGCGTAATTCATACGGTCTCTGCGACGCATTTCAAATGTAATCATGTGAACGAGTAACTTCGTTCCAAGCTAAACTTTAAATATTTTTAAAGCGCTAAAAGGGTTAGGGACTTCACTTTTATATTTATACCATTCAACATGAATATCACACTATTCTTATAAAAATTATAAGTGCTAAGGTTTGCAGAACGCAAAAAATACTGAATTAATTCTGCTGAAATTTTACGTGCAGGCAGATCATAATCTGGGTTAGAACTTGCTTTTGGTTCCGTTTTTTCCACGAAAACGAAAACCACAAAGCAAAACTAGTGTAGGTATAATAAAACCAATCAAAAAAAGGAAACCTTACTAAATTAGGCAATACCTCACACCATACGCCATGATATTATCAGAAAAGTACTTCACGCTTTACTACAAGGCTTATAAACATAAAAAAATGAATGGAATTAATTGAAAATGGCTTTTCCATTATAAAAGGAAGTGGAAAATGAAGGACGCGTTGTCGCGTCTAATTACAAGTCGCGAGTCGAATATTCAATGCACGGCTCCTCCGCCGCGGCCGTACTAATGGTAAACTGAAATAAAAGTTTATATTTACTGTGCGTAGGTTCTTTTCTCCGAATGAATATTTATACCGTCCCATTCTACGTTATTCACCTCAGCCAAAGTTTTTTTGGGGTAAGCTTTTTGTTAGTTAAAATTCTTTGACATTTCTTAGAATTCAATAAAGTTTGAAGTGACTATAATTTTGCTTTGTGGATCTCTACGGATCTATTTTTATAGAGGCTATTGTAATTACCTAATTTACTTTAAAATTGGTTATTAATAATGTTATAATCGTGTTTTTTTGAAATGACATAATATCCTATACGAAATAAACATAATTTTCAACCAATTTATCGTACTGGCTTAAAAAAGTTAATCGGATTCAGATCCAGCTCGCTATTACGTAAGAATAGGTAAAATTAAAATATGTAAGTTCATAATTGAAACATCGCTGTTTGTAGCACTGTACCTCGCCAATACAGAATAATTTGTAAAACAGCAATAACTCCGAGGATTAGCATGAGTCGGGGGTGTCAGCGACAAACTTGCCAATAAGCCGCTGCCTTCCGGTACATCGAGACTCGCTTTACAAGAGTAATGATGCTTAATTTTAATGACGCGTCGCCGACCAGAGAGACACCCGCGCGACGGCCCTCCCACCGCCCGCGCACCCCGCACCCCGCACCCCTCCGCGCCCTCCGCGCGCGTGACCCGACTCACCAACTACCCTTCATATTGGAAGACTACCTCGACCGAAAGTCTGACGATAAATTTAGTTATTACTTGTGAAAATAGACGGAAGGAGATCGCTAACTTGTCCTCGTGAGAAGATAATGGATCATTCGGGGGAATGTTTTAGTCATTTTACGAAAAAGGTCTAGTTAAAAGCCCCTTTATGTGAAGAGTTTTTCGATTGTATGGAATATGTTGGGCCGCAATTTTTTCGTTTAAGAAGTATCGTTAGGATCTGGAGACATTAGCGTCCATCAAAAGTTTAAATTTCGCTATTACGGGAGCTGGAACGCGATAGGGATTTTTAGGGCGTCATCAGTGGTGCTGGGCTTGGGAAATTTATACAGAATATTGCGCAAATTGTACTGTAATAATTTCATAATGTTAGCGAAAGTTCTAGAAATCGGTAAATGTGAACAAAGAATGTTAATACAGATAAATGGCGAGGGTGATATAAAATTAAAGACATCCGCGGGCGTTCGCGAGCGGCCATCCGTCCAGCCGTCCGCGGCACAATACGGAATGAATATTGTTTACAAATACACCACATCCATCACGAGGACGTTTGTTGATACGACTGAATAGATACAGTTATTCTATTTGCTGTTCATTTATTCTGTTGCGTACACTAAAAATGTATGTTGTTTTCTGTTGTAGATTAAATGTTTACTATAGTATCTTGAATAAATAATAAATGTAACAAATAGCACTTAGAGCTATTTGAGAGTTTGTGGCTCAATAGACTTTAAATATAATGTTTCTAAATATAATATGTGCACAACAATAAAATAGGGTTTATGCAAACAGTTTTATGGCGGTCGCATTGATGTGCAATATTAAGTTTGGTTTATGTACTTTATTAAATAGTTTACATAATAAACGAGACACCTAGGGCAGATAACAGAATTTTTCTTGGATACAAATAGAATAAACACATCAGCGTTCGCTTGAGGATGGCAAGCCTAGTCCAATAGCGGCGAAGTCTGGCAGCGATAAATATTCAGCTATCTAACGTAGTCTAACTACACCAAACACGGTTAGGATACCTTTGTGTCTGAGACGCTGATTCCACGAAAATTTCTTAAGATATCTTCGTTTTACGATGTACCTGTAAGAGAATTTTAACAATATTAATACAGAAATAACTACTTACTTATTTTGTGAAAGGCTAAACACAATGATTTCCAAAGCATTGAATGCAAAGATAGTGATTAATGATTAATTATCGGTCTGGAAAATTGTAACATATATGAATACTACAACATTCGTTTAATACTTAATTACATTTAATTTAATAATTATTGATACTATATATTATTTATATGTAATAACTAATTAATACTAAGTAAGATATATTTATAATATATAATTATTGATACCACCATTCAAGCGCCTAAATACAAAGTTTTAGAGTTTTATCTTCGAAAATTACGAACTTGCATATTAACTTTTAACGCCAATTTTGACTTTACCCTTTTTATCCAATCTATAACGTTTATCAAACTTTATCAAAATTGTTTTATACTATTAAATAGCATCACTTCCATCAGGATTTGAAAAATGACAATTTTTCCATACATTAGTTCGTATCTCCATTCTCAAACAACCCTTACTGTGTGTGTATGGATATAGATGTATCTATTATTAAAATGTGTGTAAACAGTACTACGGCGCTTTTATAACACTTTGCTTCCGGGTATTTCACTTAGTAAACTGTATGCTATTATGGATTTTACAAACGAATCCTTTAATTTACAATATATTTTTAATGTTAATTATATTTTTTTGTACTCTAATTGTAGGTTAAGGGTTATGGTATTCAAACATTATTTTAACTATCCTTCTTCATTTATCCTTTAACGGTAATAAGTGGTTAATTCGAACTAAATATTTTTCTTAATTTTTTGGTACACTGTCATTTGTTTATGTCTTATATGTATAAAAGGGATTTCTTTTTTAATTTTTAGAACAATATCCGTGACTTATTGTTAAGATTTTTAATATATTTAGTTTATTTTAGTTTTTAATACAATATAATGAAAATCGTTACGCTCAATATTTTAAATTGAAAATGAAATTATTGTTATTATACATATTCTTTATAACACTCTCCTAGGTAAACAATGTTAATTTTATTCAAACGAAGATTATGACGATGGATACTTAGAGATTATTTCTAATAAAAATCTATAATAACACATGTCTATAAACAAGGAAACATAAAATTATTCTTCTCTGCACGCTTTCGTTTTTCGCTGAAGCCATGAGTAATTTAATGTCGCTTCGAGAAAGACATATTATGGAAAATTTCTCATTGGCAGGCAAAACGATGTCGGTGCGTACATATGTCGTTGCCTGAATTCCTAGGGTCACGTATCGGCTCCCTCTAATACAATTTGTTTGGAGACGCGCGTCATTCGCGGAATGCAAACAACCCAGCGTTCTACATATCATGCCGATTATTTAAAACGCGATGTGGTATGGCACGAACAATTTGAACAATATTATTGAAGCTGTCATGAGAATTCCTCAAACTAGACATGTTGTGGTTAACACGCTGTCTCTGCGTAGGTAGTACGATCTAATAGTGAACGGTTATAGGTAGAGGTTTGGATATTTTCCAGTTATATTAAAACTTCTTTCCAGTTATTACAGGTTTTTTCTAACTAAAGGCGAGGAAAACTTTATAGTTTATTAGAGCTATACAAGCTATACAAATTTCTCATGTATTCAATTTGGAATACGTCTGTATTGCTCCTTATATTGTGTATTGCTACCGTACAGATAAAGGGCCGGTAATAATCCTTGCATTCCCCGAAGGAAACACAGCAGCAATCAAGCGTTGTTATTCGGATGGACGCAGCTATTATTCCATAATAAGTTTTACTTAGGTCTTGGAGCTAGAGACAATAAAGACATTAGATGATATCATTAATGCTTCTAGGATTGTTTTTTTTAGTATTTAGAATTCGGTACCCAAATACAGAGCAGTCAGTGAATTATTTAGTAAGAACTTATTATTTTGCATACAAAAATATTTTTACCTTGATGCAAATGTTGTTGGCGGGAAAAATTAGCATTATGTTTGCGGCATACGCTACGGCCATGTTTACAGCGATATTGCACTCGAATTATGAAGTCTTGGCGGCGTTCACCCGCAAAGCAAACTCATGAATAATAGCCATGAATATAGTAAACTACGAACACGATGTGCACAGCCTAGGGATTATCGGAATTTATGTGGCACGTGTGTGACGCACCTTCGCTTGTTTCGAATGAGGGCCGCTGCCTCCAAGAAAAATATTTTTGTCGGAGAGCTTAAATATTGATGGATTTATGAACGCTCTTAAAATTATGACAGCCCTGAGCCACCAGCAACTTTATTGAATCTTATCCTGTGGCGGAATTTATTGATATCAACTTTAGGGGAGAGTAATTTTGTTTTTCTTATGAGATATAAGAAAATATGGTTTACGACTGTTTTATTCAAATAAGATCGGTAAATAAAAGACAATGTAGTCCTCAATAAGTCGACTGGTCTTTGTGCTTGTTTCGCGAGCTTTAGCTAACTTGTTTACAATGTTATATGAACGAGATCTGTTTCGAAGCTATAACTTTGCTGTCAAATATGAAAACTACATACATTTCAGTCGTAAAAATGAAGTTTTCTCATAACATATTTCTGTTAACGAAAAATTAATCGAGCGATGTTTGTTTACGAGCGGTTGACATGCATTTCTGAGAGACGCAACACAAAGTTCGACAGTAAGGAAAATATGAAATACAGTTTTCAAATAAATTACTTTAAATTTATAGCATTAATAGAAAAACAAAACATATTTTCCCCCAAATGATATACACTGGAATATATTTATTTTTATGTATTTTATGCAGTAATTCCTTAATTTTTATAATACTCGTTTATATGCATGTATAAATGAATGTTAACATTTAAAAATCACAGATAATAACCATACAAAAGCACACAGCAGTACAGCGAGGCGCAATTACCGTTGCTTCAATTGAAATCACTCTAACAATGTACTCGAGTAAACCATTGTACATTCATACGTTTGACAAAGTTGAAGTGAAAATATTTTCTGAAAGCGTATTCCCAAACTAAATCATTTGAAGCAAGAATATAAGTTGCTCGCAACAGACAGATGGCGAGAGTTGAGGTGCAAATAAAGTTTGAGTGGGAAAACTTATTCTTTCTTTAATCCAGCCTCGCGACGCAAGTCTGTGCCCCCGGGATACCTTTAACAATTTGCAACTTATTTATAGCCCGAGCTATATCATTAAAGTCTTTAATAATCGCTACTTTCGAGGACAGGTAGTCTTTGAAAGGCCGTAGTAACTGGAAGTTGACCGCGTCTCCTAACGTTCTAATTTGGCTAAGGTTTATCTTTTGCTAGCTAGTAGGCTACTAGGGCAGCAATTAATTAGCTAGGTCTGTATCATACAAACCATGTACACCGGTTAAGAATTTTTCATCCATTACATTAAATTTTACCTACTTTAGTGGCATAATTTACTAGGCATCATTTACTTGATCCTGTAAACAGTTTTTAAGGCCATTGATATTTTGACGTATAAAAATTGACACCATAGTTTCCACACTAAAAATGAAAACTCTTAAATTTATTACGACTATAACCGGCTGTGCTACGAATCCTTGGTGAAAGTTTTGAAATAATTGGTTACAAATCTTAATAATTCCATAGTCATCGTCAAGTTGGCTCGTTTCAAACAAAGTTAGCCGAGTTATTGCTAACTAAACTGTTACTTATGGCTACTGACTTGACATGCAAATCTTCGCCCTCGTGCATATATATTTTATTAACTGCTCTAAGCCCCTCGTCATAAGGAACTTATGGAAATTTCTCTAATTAACTGTATCTGCACTCATTCGCATTTTGATGAAAGTTATTCTTTTAATTACACAAAATCTGTTGAAATACTTTCTGTAACTAAATGAAACAGCCAAAATAACAATTAACTTCTTATTTGGAACATTGACAAATAATGCGATAGGATAAAATAAAGCAAATTGATTGGCACTCTCATAAACAATCATACAAAAACCCAAGAAAATGGTTAAAGCAAGTTACCAAAATTAATCTTGGCAGTAATGTCTCGAAGACTTAGCACAAACCTTCTGATACGCGGCTCAAATACCGATCGAACGGTGGAATTAAGGGAGGTAATTTACAGCTATTGTTTCAGTAAACCTCAAACAATATTTTATTACTTTGCAAAATTATTTTGTTCTACAATCTTGGGGCTTTGGCTTTAATTTCGTAACCGAATCGAGCTGTAAAGAACCGTTATTAGTAATTAAAATAAAACAGCAAAAATTTCTCACCAAGTTATATTAAGATTAAAATTTCATAATATTTTAATGTACTGGAATTTATTTCATATTTAAAGAACGTAAAATACTAACTTTGTAATAAGCTCCGTGGAATATTTGCGCTTATTTGATTCTTGGCTTCAATGCCGTCAAACTTTTAAGACTATAGACATTGATTGGACTCAAATTAATTAATTAAAGAGTCAAGTATACATAACGTAAATTGTTAGCTATTCAATTAAGGGGCGATATAACTTAGTTACAAAGGTACGGTCTGTGAAGAAAATGTATTTTGCCGCGACCACAATAATCTGATTAAGCTGAGTTCTTGTAACTTTTGAACGGTACTTGTTAAGAAGAGAATTTGTGAGTTTTAAAATTACGTTCGCTGTAACAGAGTTATGTCACAAAGCTTAAGCTGAGATGCCTTGCATTTTGGAATTGCAATTGGTGCTTACTTACATTAATGACTTTGAAATCCTTTACTAACTAGTGCCGTTACGTTCCTATTTTGAAGCATAAATTGATATGTTAGAGAATAAATCAGTTTTACAACTTAAATAAAACGTTTTTAGCATAAATTTAAAATACATAAATATTTCTATCGAAGTAAGTGATTCATTAATTCATTCATCCATTTATTTTTTGTTCATACGCGCGTATTTGTAGAAAAAACTGTAACAGTAACTTTATAAAATTTGTTCGATTTGAAGGCATAATAAATATATTTCGTTAAAATAGGGAGCAGAGTTTGACTAATGAATACAATGAAGGAAGATCGACTTATCGAAAGTCTGCAAAATTTCAGAAATCTTTCGTAAGCTCAATGATGGATGCTGGAGGCAAGAAGACGTGTTGGCTTATTACGACAAGTTATATAACCCAAACAAAAATCAGCCGCCGCCCGACGTTCCATTATTTTACATGATAAATGTTGATGTAGCACTTTGGATTTTTGAAATAGAATGCCGCGATCTTCTATTATTTATGTTCACTGTAATTAGGTTCAGCTATTTTGTCATATTGTTATCCCGTTATCATATTTTATAAAAAATATTACAGGGTAAGTTATGGTCGCGCTATTCCCGCGGGAGGTAAGCTGAGGTTCGAAATGTTTATGTTGTCGTTTTGATTACTATATTATTTTGTTTATTATATCCTATAATTATTTGTTCAATGTGATTTGCATACTACATTTATTGTATGTACACTTATGCGCTGAAAATTTTATTAATCGCTTTGAGTATGGTTTAAACGTTTTAGTTTACGAATCTATTTTATACGTAATAATTGTCGTCATATGTTTTATTTTGTATATTTGCGTTCATAGCATTTCAAAAAATTCTTAAAATTGAACATAAGAAATTATTTTAATAAAGAGCGACCCTATTATTAGTAAGTAATCTCTTCCAGACTATACTCTAATTTCTTTGCATACCGTAAAAACTCGTACATAAACATATTTTTATAAACATGAATTTGTGAATAAAATTCATTGAACAACGTCAAATATTTTACCTACGATCTACAATTCCTAACCATAATAACTTGGTTATTTATTTGGGTAAAAAAACATTACGAAAACAACAATTCTCGATAAGCCCACTGTAATGGTTTTGTTATTCTATCACACATCCCAGCGAGACTCATAAAACAAGATAGAACATTAGAAAATAGGATGGTAAAAGTAGGAAAGCTAGACATTAAAGTATCGAAGTATGAAAGTTTGGTAAAGTGTTGGAGTTTTCAAGTTTTAGGCCAATGCGACTGTGGGCCGGCATCAGCTCCGAGTATAATGGTGCGTCACTCAAGTACTGCTAGATGCTAAAGATTTACATTCTCGTGATTTATGACTTCTTCATACAGAGGGGAAAATTCGCGAAATAGGAGGGGTGTCCCAGCCCCTACTATTGCCGTTCAATTTACAAAATTCTACATACATGCGAGTTTTCATAATACACACGTATTATACTTATAAACCTTCCTCTTGAATCATTCTATATGATAAAAACCGCATAAAATCGGTTTTGTAGTTTTAAAGATTTAAGCATACATAGGGAAGTAAACAAATTTGTTTTACACTATGTAATGAAATACAAACCTTTAAGGTTACTCAAATTAAAGAGCTTTATTCTATTGATATGAAGGAACAATATCCTAAAATACACGAAATATATAAGACTGAAAATATTATCTTTTTTTAGCAAAGAAGTCAATTTATAAATAGCCAGTAACAACTTCCGGCACTTTGCCTCAAATGTAATACAAAGTATTTAAAAATATGAATAAAAACAGCTCTTAGCTAAAATATTAGGGATCATTATGGACGTTTAAGTGGGGTCCGTTAATAATTAAAGTGAGCATTGTTATCCTCGTTCGAGGAAATTGTGTGTTCGATCCTTCAAAACACAATTCGATGTATTATAAAGACGTTATGCTATCTACGTTTAATATTTTTGTAAGGTTATCTGTGAATAGGAAAAATTGCGAGACCCTAAACCAAAAGTTGCGGTACAAAAGTACTTACTTAATACAATGAATAACACAAATGTTTAATATTTTAGATATATTAAAAAAAGTTTGAATATTAAAAGCAAAACAGGAAGTAGGGGTCAAAATATTCTGGAGTCAAACAAAACAGAAATAGGATATTGAATCGGCAAGAAAACGCCGTAAGTTAAGAAAATGTCACCCTCTATCAACTTTCTACGTGTTGCTTTGTATTGAGCCTATCTTGATACAGTGTGAGAGACGAGAAATCTTTTACGAAAAAGATATCTTTAATATAAATACGACAATATTATCAACGCCGACTGAAACCTGTTTTCGCGCGGTTTAAAAATTAGAATGTGTCGAGGAAACGTGTAAAAGGTCATCCTTTTATCTCACAATTTGCAATTTGAATACGCAGACAAATTAATCCGGC
>DWAJ01000426.1:0-33367 GCA_018238005.1 Eurema mandarina
CATTGTGCAATATAGAATTATAACTCGGCCTAATTAATGCATGCATTGTTACAACATGGATAATGAATATTGTACCTAATGTATTTATTCCGTTACATTTTTTTTATTATCATATGTAACTAAGGATACATTCACATATTATGTGATGCACTTTGAGGGAGGCAGGACTTATACAGTTTATTTAAACAAATGGTTAATATTAACTAACTGTTAATATTAAAAATGTTACTAGCTAAATAGCTAACTAAAATTATTGCAATTAAAATTATTTGTGACTTTAATAGTCTCTTAAATATTTCAGTAGCATTTACAGGGTGAGAGGTTCTTATAAAAACATTACAGTTTGTCACATGGGGGCTGGGGCTCTAAAACCTTTATAAATGCGTTAGGTTATACTTGAACACACCCTAAGCAAAGTTGATGTTTTAATTTGAATGTAAGAAACATTAGTAAAATCAATATACTGTTTGGTGAAAAACTAAGGTACAATACTAACCTTTTAATGACATTTTCTCTAGCCAGGGGTTTAAATCTAAACTTAGAGCATCTGCTAGTTATTGGTGGTATAATTCGGGACACATAATTGCATATGAGACAGAAACGAGTTGTTCGCGTCTCTCTTTCCATAGTCCTACGTAACGCAGCCTGAGCTGCGTTTGTCATTGAATCCGCTTCATCAAGTATCACCAATTTGTATGCAGGACATGGTCTGCCACTGTTTAAAATTTTCAATTAAAATATTAACAAGACATACATTAAATACTTCATGTTAATGTTGTTATTTCATTAAACAATAATGTGCATTCAAAATGTAAATATACTGAATAGAAATATATATTTAATTCAACTTACTCTGGTTTTGTACTGCTAACGGTTAATTGGGCGAAAGATTTGACTTTATCCCTAATAACCTGTATTCCTCTTTCATCTGATGCATTCAGTTCCAAAACACGATCCCTGGTTATGTCACCGAAGAGCTGACGTGCAGCAGCTAAAATAGCGCTAGTTTTTCCGGTTCCAGGCGGCCCATAAAATAGGAGATGAGGCAAATCACTACCAGATAAACATTCTCTCAAAACTTGCACTACTTCTCCTTGATCAACTATATCGTCAATAGTTTTTGGTCGGCTATAAGAAAAGAGAAGTTGCAAATTAGTCTTAGAAATAAGTATTTTATTATCTTAGGAATACGAAGATTATTACAAACTAATAAATGCTTACTATTTCTCAACCCATGGTGCAGGAGGTTTTTTCTTGGCCGGTTTACCGCCCGGTGTATTTACTTTATCAGAAGCAGCTATCTTTCCAGTTTTCAGAAATGCTTGCATTTTTACAATGTATCAATATAATGTTTATTTCACCTAATAATTCTTATGGGCTATGGCTATTATTGCTAATCTTTGCAAATATAAATTAAAAACGATTAACAGGTTTTTTTTATAGCGCGAAAATTTTTGAAAATACGACAACGGATTACGGAACGGACAGTTGGCAGTGCCGCAGTTGGCACTTGACGTTTTACGTTTTTTACATGCCATTTCATCATAAATAAGAATAGTATGTCAGAGACATTAGGTTTTCCACAAGAATAATTTGGCTTCTGTCTTTTGGCAATCAGCAGTTTTTATAATTTATAGAATTTGTTTATTATTTCAATTAACAGATATTGTGAAATAGTAATAATACATTTTACAACATGATGTCTCACGTTCATTATTAATTTATTATAATTAAAAAAAATCATTGTTACTCGCATTATGCGGAATAATGCTAACATTGAAAAACTAGGATAAAAACTTAACGAGATGCTAAGCTTTTATATTCACGGATGTTTTTATAGATTTATAATCAATGCTACTTATACAACGCAACATATAAGATAGCCGATGTTCTATAAACATTATGTAAATGATGGAAACCTAAGTGTTTTTCATTTATTTGATTTAAAACGCAACCGTTGAGTCACGGCAAGTTATGCTGACAACTGAATTAAATTTAACGTAATTTGGCCAATTAAGGATGTCGCAAACAACACCATTCCTATTGCAAAATGCCTTGGCTGTTGCAAATTAACCTAAAATGAGGCTCAAAAGCACATTTGTCTCCAACGATAGTGACGTTTTTACGTTAGGGGGAGGTTTGCAGTACTTTTGTGATCTATCGAACATTCCCTATAAATATTTTATTATACCTGCACGCCTCCCTTTACAAATTAATGACATATGTCATTGGTAGTTGGCATATGTCAATTCCGAGTTCGCAAATAGCAGTTCGCAGCACGTAGTGATTACTGATTACATTCTCTTTGGTTCGCAGTTCGCACGTCAAGCATTCCCGATCGCGCCAAATTTAATAAATAGTCAATAGTAATCTTTTTATTATTTATTAAATTAAATACCGTTAATTGTTGGAGGACAAAATTAAGGTGTAACATACGTTAATAATGACTAGAAGAACGCAAAAAACTTCTACACCTCAAGTAGGTTCTATTTCCACGAAACGTGTAGAAAACTCATGGATTATGGTTATAAACGGTAAAAATGTTAATTTAACTCTCTGTTTAAAGTAAATATAGTTATAATAAATGTTTTCTCGAATTTACAGATTCCTTATTTGAAAGCAATGGTTTCAGGATAATTACGCTTCCGCATCCAGCGCATGGTGGTCCAGCCAAATATTGTTTAGATGAAGAAAATAACAAAGTCTATGAAATCGTAACATTTGATGAGCCATATCGATCATGGCTAATAGGCGAAACAGTTAAATCTGACGGAAGTATTCTGCTAGTAACTCCAATAAATCCTATATTTTTAGGTGAGTATTATACATGAATAATTTATTATATAAGATATACTAAAAAAATAATATTTAACTTAACGAATGTCAGATTAATGTTCATTTTACTATGGTGATGATTATATAAATTAACTTATTCATTAAACATTGTTATTCATTTTAGTTTTACCAAAATTAAGAAAACAGTGTACAAGCAGAGCTGTGCCATTAGAAGATCTATTATCAGACAAGGGCTTTGACAAAATAATACAGTTTATTACTAACTTGGACAATGTTGCTGACTTAAAGGTTTATAATTTAATTTTTATATTTTTTGTAACTTGTGGGCTGTTTTAAAAGTATAAAAACAATTTATTGAATTGCTGTAACTGTCAAAATTTGTATTGTTTTCAACTAAATTTAATAAATATATTTAAGGGACCTGCAGATCTTCAAGCTTATAAATATAATGAAGACAAAACACTGGTGTGGTTGAAGGATAAAGTGAACAAATTAGCATCAGTCTTAATGAAGAAAAATCTACATGTGACCTCTGGTGTGGCATCGGCTACATTTGTAGCAAGTTCACTTGCTAATGACTCTGTCCAAGATGGTAATGATGTTATAACAACTACCTGTATATTATTAACCAGATGCTTTAACACAATCTGATATAGCACATAATATGCATTCATATGTGTAGCTATCATATTATGATTTGCATGATATAAAAGTATAAAGACTGATTAATAGTTCAAGTGATCAGTTAATTCAAATATTTTTATATTTGTATTCACTTAAATATCTGTATGACTGTTTTACAAGAAAACAAGAAGTAAATGTGATTTAAAAGTAATGTGCGATTTTAACTTACATGTATTTTGTATGAGATTTAAGTAAAGAGTCTAGTTGTAGTAAAATATAATTAATAAAATATTGTAGGCAATTTATTATTTGACATTATACAGACACATTGAGTTTTATAATAACAAAACTTTTAAAATTACAATTTAAACTAAAACTTTTATCATTTATGTCTTTTTGCAGAATTTTATCTTAAGTATGCTCATGGGATAATATCAGAATATCTGGAAGATGACTTAGTGGAGCTATTGGAGAAACAATTCAATTTTAAGGCTGAGTTAGTTGAAACCATTGGGAAAAAAAGAAAGTCTGAAGCAAATGAACTAGTAGAAGCAAATAAGAAAATTAAATGTGAGCCTACAGATAAAGATGATATTAAACCAATTGAAATGAATATAACTAGTGTAGATACAGTAAAAGCAAAACCATTGACAGCTAAAGAAAAAGCAAGGCAGAAGGCAGCAAGTGGAAGTAAAACAATATCAGCCTTCTTCGCAAAGAAATAATTTATCCTATATTGTTGTATTGTTGTAAATATAATAGGCTTATTATAATTGAGTAACTTTAAGGTTTTTTCATTTCACCCTCAGATTTACATTCTTGGTTTCATATTTTAGATTAAAACTAGCGACCAGCCCTAGCTTCGCGCGAATTTGAATCACTCACTCAAAAACCGTATGTAAATCGGTTGCGTACTTTTTAGTATTATACATAGGGACAGACGGAAGAAAGCGACTTATTTTATACTATTTAATGAATCATTAGACGACATATATTTCGGGATTTTCGCAAAAAAAATATTATTTTCACCGAAGTAATGTGAGTTAGATTAGAATGTTTTCATTTATATTCATAGTATATTTGTATTAAAATGAGTATTAACACAGATTTTAAAAAATAGCGGTAAGTGCAGAAATTTTGCGAATAGCGATTATGGCAACATTGTATAGGTCGCCATTGCGACGTCCATATTCGTTCCTTTTACTTTACGGACATCCAGCAAACATTTTTTAAGAAATTGACTTTTTAGTTACTTTAAGTGGTTCTTAAACAATTAGGACGCTATACAGTGAACTAATGTGATATTTATTATATTTTATTGTGAGTAAAGACTCGTATAAGTGCATAATAAACATTAAAATCGCGGCCAATGTCAGCAGGCGTGTCAGATCAGGTATTTCGTATTTATGATTATTTCCTGCTATTACGACAAGAACTGTGTCTAGTTTGTTAGTTTTTTAACATATATATTGTTTGTTTCATGTTCTTGGCGTTTGAAGCGGATGAAAGGGCAAGGGAATCAAGGTAAAGATACCATTATGACGTTGCAGGTGTTTTCTCGATAGAAACAGCCAATACCGGGCGGCTTGCGTCCGGTATCTTGTGAATGCATTATTCCAATACTCACTCAATTTTATCTTTTAGAGAACATTATAATAACACATACATATTTCCATGTTAATGTGCATGATGGCATATTTTATTCTTAGCAATGAATAAAGCTTATTTTATGCTTATATTAGAACAAGTTTTTGTATCAGCAATTTAAATTTATGAATCTATATAGCAAGGTAAAATGTTTTGGTTTTCTTTTCAACCAGCCTGGATTTTATTTAGTAACTTTTTTAACTATGTAACTGTATCAGATAAATTTAAATTGTTATTATTGAGTGTGTACAATTTTCTAGTTCTCTTGAAAGGAAATGCAGGATATTATTTTGAATAAAACATATTTCAGCGTTATGTGGAAAGTGTAAGGAATATAGCAAGATCTAAATGCATATTATGTAAAAATTGTGCATCAACCTTATACTTCGCAAAGAAATCCAGCTGTTTTAATTTTGTTATAGATTGTTTATATTCGTATCCCTTCCATGGTGAGACGAGAACTTAAAATATTATTTATGTTACTCTCCTACCCGATAACACTTTAAAAATGAATATTAGAGTAAAATAGAGTACTTTTACTTGAATTAAAAACAAATACATAGGTAAGTTCTGAACAGGAAATTATAATGTGATGTAACCAGTCCAATATATTGAATTTTGTGATGTAAAATGTTTATTAATTAGTACAAATTTTCTAATTTTTGGATTTCATTTATCTACAAATAATTTTGTGGAGCATCTTATCATTCCCTTTTTCAAGTCTATCATGACCTTTAATATGAGCTTTTAGTTTTGTAAATGTGTTATCCCTGAATAACATAAAAGTAAATAAAATAAAATATGTACTGTAAAAAAGAAAATAATACTGTGATGGAGTTACTGGTGCTCTTGCCAGCACATACAGATGTTGGGGCGGGTGGTTGTAATATAAAGTGTTGAGATAGGAAATGAAAGTACCGACTTTCATTGCATGTTCAATTTCATGCATTAGAAATAAGCCTATGTACTTTGACAAGCTAAATGACTGTCTGCTCCTAAGTATAACAAAATTTATTTCAAATCAAAATAGTCTAGGCGAAAGCGTAACAGAGAAGTGTATTTTTTAATTTATGATATTTGTTTTGATAGATTATTACCAATAAATTGTAGCTTGTCTATAATTTTTTTTTAATATGAGTGTAACTAAATTTGTTTCAAATCAAAATAGTTAAGGCGAAAGTGTAATAAAGTTATGTACTTTTTAATTTATAATAAGAGGATTCGATCCCAATCGATTTTTCCAATCCCGGGTTTTTGGGATTTTCTACAGTGAATCTCAGGATCCCGGGATAGTCCCGGGATTATATTTGTATTAGAAATTGTCAAATTGTAATTGTCAGAAGGCAATAAACCATATCAAAATAACTTTCTTTTATAAAATATTTAGACAAAAATGTTTCTTCTGATAAAATAAACAAATTAGAAACTTCTATAAATAATTAAGGAAATAGTTTTCTAACATATTAACAAAAGGGCTTCTTGTTCTTATTTTTTATTTTATTTTACAATAAACATAAAAAAATACAATATGCTAAGAAGTCAATGTTTGTATGTACTTTTTAATCATAAAAAATATATATGTGTCAGTCCCATAAATCCCAGGATTTATAAAATAATATCGAGAATTTCGGTACTAAAATATGACCGGGATCGAAACCTCTATTTCATATTTATTTTGACAGACTTCTATAATTTTTTTTTTATTATTTCAGTGACAAATGCACCTAAAGAGCATCAGTTAGAAAGTGGAGGTGAGGAGTTGGCGGAGGTATCATGGCGTCATCAGCAGCAACCCTCATATGCACCACCCATCTCGTCAGCAACAGACCCGTACAGCGCAGCAGGTAGGTACATAGACTTTGAATAGTAATTTATTAACAGCTATCAGTACAATATATATTTATAATGTGATAAAACAAAACAATTTAATTGTTTTAGGTTATTACGGTACAACAGCAGTTCCTTATCAAGCGTTCGGAGTTGGGGATGGAACATGGTCCACCAATGGCACAGACCCAATGACTTTTCTAGGAGGATACAATCCTCACGATTCATATGGAATGGACGGTAGCTAGTATTTATTCCAGTTGGCAAAGTTTAAATAACATTGCTTGAAAACTTACATGCCAAATTTGAATAAATAGGCTCTCTATGTTGAAACATGTTTAAGCTACCATTGAATAAATACAAAAATCATTGAGATAAATGTTCCATCCACCTGTTTAAATTCATAACAATACCTATGCTTTTTATATAACTACAATATATGGTTACATGTAATGTTTGCTGAAAATTGCAGGTGTTTTCGGGCCGTCGACGACGCCTTTTTCAACTGCTGCATTTGGACAACCAGCATCAACATTTAATTATTTCCCAGGAAATGGTGATTACTCAACCTGGGGCCAATTAGGTCGTGCTAAGCAATATGACGATTATTATAGAGCTGATGGACTGTATGTGCCAGATGGAATCAAACCGATCGAATCAGGTGTTCAGGCCTTATCGCTTGGCGACCACAAGCACGACAAAGATCGCACGGCCGAGCTCAAAGACGTATCAAGTGGATCGCAACCCAAAAAGATGACATGGGCATCGATAGCTAGCCAACCGGCTAAGCCTGCACCTTCATCGCAAAGCGGTGGCTTAAAGAAGAAAGGGCCCGGTATGCCGCCGCCGCCAATTGTGCCTGGAAAGCACAATATGGACATTAGTACTTGGGATGCTGGAAAGAATGCGCCAGTAGTGACTGCCCCGCCACCGCCGCCCCTGCAGCCACCGCCCATCCCGGCTCCGCTGCCGATGCCGCAGCCCGCGCCCGCTCCAGCGCCTATGCAGCGAGGCCCCCCGCCTCAACATCAGCCTCCTACCGCCTGGGCTCACGCTCCGCGCGCTCCGCCGCCGCATCTGCAGCATCAGCCGCGACCTCCTCTCCCGACTCCACCAACACCAACTCTTCCTGTCCAACCAACTCCACCTCAGGTTCCACATCCGGTACTCGATGAACTGCGCGTTAAAAATGACTACAATCCCAAAGACTTTGATCTGAGTGCACCGTTAACTCGATTCTTCGTTATCAAGTCTTATTCTGAAGATGATATACATCGTAGTATCAAATATGAAATTTGGTGCAGTACCGAGCACGGAAACAAGAGACTCGACGCAGCATATCGCGATCGTGAAAGAGAAGGTGGTTGTGTCTATCTGTTCTTTTCTGTGAATGGTAGTGGACATTTTTGCGGAATGGCTCGCATGACTAGTGCCGTCGATTACAACTCTAACTCTAATGTGTGGTCGCAAGACAAGTGGAAGGGTCAATTTCGTGTAAGGTGGATTTACGTTAAAGATGTGCCTAATGGACAGCTGCGTCATATTAAATTGGAGAATAATGAAAATAAGCCAGTGACAAATTCCCGTGATACCCAAGAGGTGCCGCACGCGAAGGGACTCCAAGTGTTGCGTATAATGCATAGTTACTGCCATTCTACATCTATTTTCGACGACTTTATCCACTATGAACGTCGTCAAGAGGAGGAAGATTCGCGTAAGGTGCCACACCCGGCTCCTCAGGACAATAACCATCGAGAAGATCATGAAGGTGGGCGCGGACATCGTAATTATCGTGACTATCGCGAGCACAGGGACGGACGGGATGGACGAGATGGGCGAGACGGTCGTGACCATCGTGAGGGCAGGGAGCCCAGGGACCATCGCGACGGCCGGGAGCCGCGCGACTCTCGCGATCCACGAGATCCACGAGATCTACGAGATCCCCGAGATCCCCGAGACCCCCGAGACGCCCGCGATCCTCGCGATCCTCGTGACCATAGAGATGACCGGGATGGACGCGATAATAGAGACTATGGCTATCGTGATCGAGATTCTAACTACCGACCCCATCATAAGGTTCGATTTTGTTGAATATGTCTATAGTGTAACATATGATACCTGTATTAATATAACGTTAATCTTGTTTTCAGGACCGCGATGGTTCGCGAGCACGTGGGCGACCTCGCAACTAACTTCATAAAGTCGATGAGGACTGGCTTCTCTCCATAGAAAACTAGAGCTCAAGTCTATATTGGTACCGCATTTCAGCAGATGTATGTACTCATGAACATACATAGAGTGAGGAACCTTGCATTCATGATGACGTGACTTAGCGTCGTGATGTTGTAACATGAACAATTACGTAAAATATAATATTTTGAACAGTGATTCAATAAACAAAAACATTCAATAAATTTTAATGTGCTAAATGATATTATCTACTGGAAGAACATTTCTAAAACAAATGACTAGTGAACAGGACATTAATTGATAGTCATGTGTTAGTTTTCATCCTACATGAGGTGTGGTATTGTGGACATTTTTCAAATTTGTGGACTAATACAACAAATATAGTAATTTTATAACTAGGAAAATCTGTGGCGAGAGGAGTTAATCCTTTATAAGACTTAAACAAATTTTAAACATCAAAATGTACACTGAGTGTAGTGGTAACAAAATCCATTGTAAGTGATGAGAAATTTGAAAATAAGTTTAATATCAGTGGCTACTTATATACCTTTTGTATTAATATATTGTATTCACATGTGTGGACATTATATATTCGGTTTTTAAATCAACCATGGACATTATATATTCGGTTTTTAAATCAACCAAATTCTCTCGTACATTAAAATCAGTTTTAATCCTGTAATCTTGAATGTATTTTATAACATTGTTCATTAAGAATATGAATGAACTAATATTTTAACAAAAACTGTTTTCACATAATGTACAGAAGACTGTTGTTGTTTTAAATATGTACATATTAATTGTGTATTTTATAAATAATGACAAAAATATTTACTTCTAAGTGAAACAACAGTGTAACGAGAGAAGTAATTTAATGTATATTTTCATTTTACCCTCCTTATATTTTTTAACTCGCCCACCTTATTTTTAAAGTGCCTTTTCGTTTATTATGAATTAAAGATTTGCAAATCAATATGATTTGGGTTATATGAACACCATAATGTTTTATTTCATTTGATATGAATAAAAGAAAGTATAAAAATACATCATCAATATCATATGTTTTATTTTTTATTTGGTGTCTGTTTCATACTTCGGCATTTCTTTATGGGTCTATGAAATTATGCTAAAGTAATGCTTATATAATTGTGTGAACTGTATGTACATTAATTCATGCAGTGTCAACTGGAACAATGTGAAATCTATCAATGATACTGAATTAAAGCCTGTCATAGACATTGTTAATATTTATTTATTACATCCTTTACTCTAAAGTAGTTTTTATTGAGAAGTTTTATTCAAAAGCCATATAATAACACGTGAAAACATAACATTTGGAATTTATATGTGAGTGCGAGATATATTGAAAAGGAAAGTAGGTATAATAATCGTCAAAAAAGTTTAGCGATTGACGAGAATAGCTGCGCATCGGTAGAATCGCGCTCGTGGGTGCGAGAAAGACAACACGACTGGGACAACCAATCAACGCTCGCGCACATGATGATCACGCGCCCCGCGCGCCGCACCGCTACCGCGATACCTTATTTTTGACTTCTGCGCAGGTTTCGTTCACCGCTAAAGGAAATTGACGGTTACTATACAATATACAGGACTTTATATTTTATTTAAGCAACACTGACGCAGAGGCCTTTTTTATTATTATATATTTTTTCAGACCAATTATAATCCGATATCAACGAAGTAAGAATAAATTACTTAGTGGCATTATATAATGAAATAGTAACCACAATAAAATTACGGAAAACCTACCTATTAAATGTAGGGATATATTATAAGTTTTCTCATGTACCACTTGTGTAATCAAACTTTATAAAATTCATTACTAGCAACAATGAAATGTCAAGAATGTCATTGTCATATTGCAAACGTCAAGATTATTTGTTTGATGTTTCTGAACGATCATTTTGCGGATAGTGTAAATTGTTTATGTTATTATAGAGAATTCATGTAAATGTTAAATGATACTTGCGATTTTTTTATAATATTTCGCATAATCAAGTGCAAATGTAATGTGGAAATGCTATAAGTTTGGTGATAGTCAAAATTAGTGCAATGTTTATTCCCATTTGGAGCCCTGCAACTAGCTTCTCGATCACTGTCTCGCACAAGGCGCATTTTAGTTTTGGTCTTTGAGATGACACTACGTCTTCGGCTGCAAATTAACAAAACAATGTTATCGAATTCGTATCGTAGTTTGGTTTACAATGGACGATAATAATATGATATTGATTCGATATCAGACTTTTATTTCAAACTTGAATAATATTTATGACAGTACAATAATTAAGTGAGAGTGACCAGCTAAAGATATATTTGTAAAAATGAGACATGAATTCGAACGAAATGCAAAAAAGTGTAACAGTGCAAGTAGTTAGTGATTTCGCGCTTTACCTGCCTAGGGGTGTGTATGAAATTAAAAAAATGGAGCCAAGATCAAAACTTCGAAAAGTGATTTTGTTTTGCTTACTTCTTTCACTTTTTGGAATGGTTGGATTTGGCTATTTTTGTCCTGATCAGGTAAGAAAATACCTACTTCTAAAATATGTATTATTATTTTTTATATTTATTATCAAATAATGAATTTAGATATTGTTTTCTTAAAAAAATTATACAAATCTTAAATTACTTTTTATTTTAAAATTATCTACCCTTTTAACCTTACTAATGAATTGTCGTAACAAATTTAATGAGAACAATATTTTTTTATCACCTATGTTATGAAAATTTCTTACATTAAACTTAGGATGTTACATTTTGTAAAAATGTGACTTTTACTGTATCATTTTATTTTAATAAAGTATTTGTAAACATAAATTAAATATTCAATAGAAATAGTATTATTATTATCTTCACAAAAACCATATGTTTATATCAGGACATTATTATTATTTTTTACAAAGAGATTATATCATCAAAATATATGACAATATATGACTTGTTCATCGAGGCTCAAACTAAAATAGTTTGCTTCTTAAATATTACTATCAAAATCTATTATTATATTTATATCAAATGCCCAATTAAGCTGAAAAGTTAAAAACAAATATGTTGCTATGTAGCTTTAATTACTAGCAAAGTCAGTCTAGTCTAATGAGTAACGCCAGCACTAAAAATGACCTCACTAATTAAAAGGGTGGCTTGTGAATGGAGTTCATTCGCACTAGTGTAGTGACAAGGATACAATAATGTCAGTACTGCATGTAAATGTGCAATAGGTTTTGCATAATAGTACTAAATCATTTATGGCCTATACCAAGAGTATATATATGTAAAATAAAAGAGTTGTCATGATTTAAGGACCTTCTAATAAATGACTTATTAAATTAATTTGGATGGTTTTGTCCGAGGAATATGTTTGAGACTTCCTGTGGGTATGTTAAGTCCAATTTCAATTCAATTTTCAATATATTTCTGTGTTAAAATATGTAAAAACTGATAATGTATGCATAGTTAATAAATAAATATTGGTGTATGAAATGAAGTGGAAAAGTGTGAGTCGGACTCGCCCATGGAGGGTTTAATTTAAATTAAATTTCGACTTGATATCATCGTCCATTTTACATATTGTTCTTGGCAGATGTATAAACGGATGGACAATGAAGTGGGACATACCACTTCCGTTTTCTTAAAAAGCGATTTTTTAACAAAAAAACTTTCAAATAGGATGTACTTAAGTAAACAGAAGTACAATCTTCGCAATTTTGTTCTTAAAAAAATATGTTGTATTTAATACAAGATACATTTTTAATTGTATTGTCCATTACATTATAACATATATAAAATATTTCGGTTAGCAACAGCAAACTCTCGGGGAATGAATATCGCGCAACACCGTTAAGCACCTAATTGAATCTTAAGTTGCGGTGTTTTGTTCTCATCGAATAGGGAATAGGCCGTATACGGCAACCCGTCGCGCAACCTCCATATCGGTTACAGCGAGGTGCTGCCCATTAACGACAAACATCACGCCTCTGCCTGCAATCACTGTTTTAAATGCTTCTCTCCACGCACTCTCCATGTTTTATGGAAATCACCAATGTGCTTAAGTGGACACTATGCCCTTTCAGTATGCGCTGCTTTTTAACCTCGACGCTGAAGTTTTAATAGAATTACCGACACTCATACGCCAGATATACCATTTAACGATCTCACAAGTTAGATCGCGACACTCTAAAGGAAAATTTTTAAGTTACGTAAAAGTGTTCAATTGAGTAAGTGTCAAGAACTGCGACATCTAAAGTGCAAACCAGAACTCGAGACGAGCGAAGCTTCGACTTGATATACAACTTCCAACTTCCCCATTTTGGTCACACTATTAACATTCAAAGTGCGAGACAAAGAATGAAATCCTGTCTTCGTTCGTATACATTGTGTGTTTTCAAAGTGTTTGTTAGCCTAAAAAGGAGAGAGTATGCTGTCTGGGCCCATTGCAGAAAGGTTTGCACATAGCATAATAATACACAGGATAACACCTGGCGTTTAATTTTATGCAATCAAATAAACTCAATGTCCTCGGTCAATGAAATAGGCAGACAAATAAAAATCAATGGTTATCGCAATAGTGATCTAATCCTGTTCGTTATGTGCAACCCACTAATCTTACAGCGAGCTTAAATGTCGTTCATTAAATATAACTATAGGTACTGAAAGCAGTTGACCTTTTCGTTAAGATAAATTGTAAAATGTACGGTTGTATAAGCTTTAAGGGATTATTGCATAATCTTTTTACGCTAAGATATACAACAATTA
Source organism: Eurema mandarina (assembly GCA_018238005.1). NCBI lineage: Eukaryota > Metazoa > Arthropoda > Insecta > Lepidoptera > Pieridae > Eurema > Eurema mandarina. The sequence continues at coordinate 13,855 of DWAJ01000426.1, forward strand.
TATATCATTTTTAAATTTTGGATGCTAAGTAAATGTTTTATTTTAATTAATGGTCTTTATAACGAGAATAATATTATAAACCCGAAATAATGTGAGGATGTGTGGACTTTATTAGACCCTGAATTATAACATAGAGTACTTTTATATTACATATATGTAGGTAGGATCGCAGCACGGCTGGTAATGCATAAATCTTTTTGTTACTCAATTGTTTTTAAGAGCATATTTTATGTTACTTTTTAAATAGTGATATGCTATAGATATGATTGATAGAGCATATTCTGGTGTATCAATCTATAGCAAATCAATGTATTATACTGGTTTCTTTGCGTTAGAACAAATTTATTTTACTTATCGCGCTGCAGTCGGGTTGGAGCTAGTTATTTCAATAAAGACTACTGAATTAGTCGAATACACGCGAGCACGGTTTGTTTTGTTCATTGGCTATTGTAGATCTTGTAGCTGTAACATTGTTCTAATTAATGACATTATTTAAACGTACATGCACCAACATTACCAAGTTAAATGAAATGCTGGCTACATAACTTAGTGAGATATATTATTATGTGGTTACTTTTGCAGGTAATTTAAACAAATGATGGTATTTGTAGCTATTTAAGCGCGCCGAGGTTCTGTGCTTGGCTTGCTTTATTGCATCGTTTATTAGACTAGTGTATTTGTGATAAATACATGTGATTACTGTTCGGTAAAATTATTAAGTGTCGTGGTTTTAAGTAAGACATTAGTAATAGAAATGGTTTGAAATACTGGTGTTTATTCATCTACTCGCGATCCACCCGGTTTTTGTATGTGTGCCTGTATTATACAATTAAAATGTTATATAATTTTTTTTCTTGAATCTTATATATTGAATTCTTTGTTTAGTTTTTAATCACACATAGGGGTAGATAGACAACGGATAACGAATTTGTTTTATACTGTATATATAATGGTTAATTGCTACGTTCTTTATCTTCATAGAAAATACCGACACAACAGAGTAAATATAAAATACACTCGCTTTTTATTAATGTTCTTAAATATATACGTTAAAATTATTTACGGAATTTAAGACTAGGCCTGAAAATTGCATCGCTAGAGTATCGAGTTAGGAATGCAAAGTAAATATTTGATACAAGCGAATTCCTTAAACATCGTAACGTTTATGCGCTATATTGCAGAACGCCCCAACTTGCAATGAATTCAAGATGGGTGTGTTAAGTAAATACAGTCGGCGCCAGATCTTGTTTCTCTGTATAATATTGCATTGATGCGGCTGTCGAAGTATCTACGTCTGTAATCTGATACAAATAACCGCATGATGATATATGATATGTGATTTTACGCGTAAGCTTTATAGATAAGTATCTATTCGGTTTTGTATGAAAACCAGGGTTAACTCAAATTTAATTTACATTACGTATACATTTTTAGAAAATATAGTAAAGATTTGTGTTGTTAGCAATATTTTAATATGAGCTTAATTTTTTTAATAGAACGAAAATAATTTATTTAAAACCGGTTGATTTTATATTTATTTTATCACATTTAATTAACCATAAAATTTACTTTTTAACTTGAATAGGATTTTATATAAGAATTATAAATTACTAGTTGTTGCACGCGACTCCGTCCGCGTGGACTTTCATATAAACTTTGAACCCCCTTCTCCCGTTATAACCCATTTTTCCAGTTTAATAGTAGCCTATGTTTTATCTCAGGCTCTTGACCATCTGTGTACCAAATTTCGTTCTAATCGGTTTAGTAGTTTTAGCGTCATGGAAAGACAGACAGACAGACAGAGTTACTTTCGCATTTATAATATTATATAGTATGGATTTCTTATTTTAATTTTTATGTAAACAATTGTGTGTGAAATATCTGTGCGAACTGCGATGTTAACTTTGTTAAATTCCGTTAACAATTTAACAAAATTCGTGACTTTTAAACGTAGTTTGAAATTCACTAATAGGGTTAGCGATAAAAATGTACATTTTGACCTACAAAACTTAGCGTACTTACATATTAAATTATGAGTCGTCGCGGCTGATTCTCAAAAGATAACTTTTATTCGATAAAAACTTGGTTTTGTCAGATTTTTTGTTGGTTTTTGTCGATATCTTAAACCCAATTGCTTCTTCTTTTCTTTCTCAATCCCTAAATTTTCCTTACATTAAGTAAAAAAAACGTATTTATTAACTAATCAACCGACTTAAGATAATTAAATTTCTTTACTCTTCAATAACTTCAATACTATTTAGCATTGCAAGAACAAATTGATAGCAAATACAAAGCCAATGATCTAAATTCTAAACGTTAAAACATAAACAACCATTAACCGATAATAACTACCTTAGCCGAGGCGGTGTAACGAAGACCGTGCGTATCGCCAATAGTCAATACTCAATAGTGATTTAACATTGCGTGTTAATGACCTTTCGATTGAATGAAACGAAACACATGCATAAAGTAGATTTCAATGCTGTTGACGTCTTGCATTCCGCACGATACGGTAACATGCGATCCAGTGAACAAACTGATCTATCTGCAATTGAATTGCATGTTCTCAATGCGGTTATGTAATATTTAATAAACTGTCACTCACGTGCGTGTTATCGTAAGGGAATTTTTTTATCTGTGATTCTTTTAGTTTCTGATAATGATAACTTTGGTTGTATTTAGTTGGAGAACTTTTCAGAGTACAGTAAAGGACGAATATTTTTTTCATTTCTTCGCTATTATTACTAAAAATACAATATTTTGTTTCTTTAGCTGTGTTGTTTTTTCTGTAAAATAATAATAAACATCCATATGTTTATTATTATTTTACAGAAAAAACTATTAAATAGAATAAACGCACACACACAAGTAGGTTATAATATGGAATAACAAAGGACGTTAATTTATGAACAAATATAATATAACATTTAACCCGCTATTTCCACCAGAAACGACACGGTTATACCCTAATGCTGAAATACTATTTAGGTACTAATTTGAATGCTGTTCAAGAACAGTACATTTAAACAAAGAAACGTAACTAGCACTAAGGGAGAATAGTCTCCCTATATGACAAAAGTTGCAACACAAATCTACTAAAATAACATAAATGTTATATATTATCTAGTGTTGCGTCTCGCGATGCACGTACAACGTAGCTGCTACATAAACATTGCATTCATTTATTTACGAAAGCGCGTCCCGATGGAGTATTTCTAGTACAGATGGCGAAGATAAAGGACACGTTGGGTTGATGGGACGGTAATAGCCTATTGTGGTGATAGGACGAAAATAAATAGCGAGAGTATTGTTCCAGCATTGCATTGGAAAAGGAGATAAAACTTTATGCGGTGGCAATTAGGTTTTAAAACGTTTACGAGCACATGTGCTCTCTGGACGGATCGAATGTGTTCTCGGATTGATTCAACGCGAATAGGACAAGGGCAAGCCTTATTTTACACTTATATATTTTTGATACGGAAATAGTTAAGAAATACGATATCAGCTGTGTTCTTGTGCCTCGTATTGTTATCTGTATTATCTATTATGAAATCGGATGTTTGGATATTGTATCGTATGTATTTAGTGGAATTTCGTACAACAGGTAAGATCAACATTTTTTTCAGCGATAAACTGATAATGACAACGGCGATGACTTCTTTGTTAAACGAACAACCTGATAGAAAGACCAAAGACCTAAACAGAATAACCTATTTTATTTATAGTAAAACTTTTCGTAGCTTCTTTTAATGTAAATCGTGTTAAAAAGTATTTTTGTAATTTTTTTATGCATAAGAGAGTTCAAACGAGCAGGAGCGTGACTGATGTAAAGTGATCAGTGCCGCCCATGAGTACTCGCGTTGTCAAGAGTGTGTTGCCGAAAATAAACATTATATTGTTACTGCATAAATGTCTTTTAAGTAGGTCATGGGCCTTAGGGAAAGGACCATGGGTTGTATCACACTTCTAACGACCAAAGTCACCATGATTAATCTGCCTAATTACTAATACATTATATCAAAGATTACGATATTAATGTATCAAGCAATTGTTATCTCTAGTGATTTATGTAAAAATTACGTAAAACTAAGATAGATATTGTTATTTTTATTTGTTCAGTTTGGTACACATTTTTAGTATAAATAAATACTCGTAGGTTGGTAGGGAAAAGTATCTCAAGTTAAAACTTTGCGGTTGCAAAAAATTATCGTACTTTGACAGACTCTCCAAGCGATTTTCTGTAAGCGATTTTCACACGAATATAGAAAGATTTTAGCTGATGTTCGTCAGCGTTCGTGTAAGAAAATAATTTTTCGCTTAGTTAAGTTTCCTTGAGAAAGTCGCGACCTTCGTACAAGCGTAAAGCGATGAACTTTATAACGCCATTAAATTGAGTGAAGAAAACTGGGTCAAGATGTATTATATACAGCTGTAACACTATAAATTACTATATTTTTATATGGTTGTAAAATTAGGACTCAATAAAGCCATTATTAATGTGGAAGTGCTTGCCCCAATTCGAACTGAACTCTACGTGTGTAATCTAATAATATTGTATATTAAAAATGTTGATACACAATATTATTTAATTCCCCGAGTATGTATCGTATGCAATACTCTTAAAAAATCCGTCCAGTAAATTTTGGGTTTCAGCAGAACGAACAAACAAACGTAGCAAGACATGTTTTGTATACTAAATATGGGTTTAGAAATTACTACACTTAAAACGCTAACATTTCGTTATATTAAAAGTTATATATATAAACTTGGGAACTTTAATGTTTTAAATTAATACTATATGAGTAAAAATATTAAATGTACAAGTTTGACACAATTATAGGTTAAACGTACCGACGTACAGCTGAACTACATTATCCTGGCCATCGGTTTATCGGAAAATATATCTGATAAGCTATCGGTTATTATATCAGCTTAACGGTTATTAGTTTCAGGTCAGCACATTATCGATGTTTTGTAAAACTTATCTGATTGAACCTGCTCGCGAACATTGTTTGCGCCAAGCGAATGAGTGAGCGGGAATCGGGATCGCTCCGTTTTTGTTCACAACTAAGTAGATGTGCGAACTAAATTGGGATGAAAGTATTCAATTAACTCAATGGATCGCCTTAAGCAATCTGAACAAAATGAAAATAAGCGCCCGATGTTTGCTTTTTGATAGCGATTTTTAAAACGTAATGAAGCAGCATGTTTATTTATTGATGTAAATAAAATGCCCATTAACACAAGCAGGATTGCAAATGAAGACCAAGTAATTGATATTTGTCGACGCGGAAGATATTTTTCTGTCCTGTTCGATATTCATAATGTACGTACCAGTCTATGCATTATAAAATTTTTAATATGTTGTTAACGACGGCAGTTTTTTGCAGCGATCCACTGATGTAGTCTCGTCTGTATCGATACGTAGACGATAGCGATCGTGTATGTGCCTTCACACATAGAACTCGCTACTTTAATTAGTACCTAATCGATTTTAATCCATTCAAATGCAAATTACGTTGCGCTTTGACAACGGCGTCTACCTCATAGAGCTGATCTGGCTGTGTGATTTCTTGTTCTGTTAATTAAAAAATAACTAAGCTTAGCATACAGTGCGAGAACTTCATTGAGGGTGCATTTATTTGAGATTGGATCGTGCTGTTTAGTTATGATGAGGTTGAGGCGCAGAAAATTTGGAAAAAAAACTTAATAATAAATTTGCGAAATTTTCCTCGTAGCAAGCATTACTCATTGTATTGTTCATTGCCTCACAACAAATGAAGGAAATCTGCCTTATATCAAAGCTTTCAACGCGTCTTGCTTCTAAATAGTTTATTTTAATGAAATTAAAATAGAAGCGATCTCGAGGGACCTCGTGCACTAAGAACGGCAACAAATTAGTAATAAAGTCACGCGCCGCGTATTCAATTAACATTTGTTTGGCGTTACCAAATACGAAGGCAGCGTGTTAATGTGAGCAAGTTTAGTAGCGGCCGGGGGCGCTGATTGTGACTATGTTAATGGTTGAAGCTTGAAGGGCACTCGGCCCACTTCATTAGGCGAGCAAACAAGGGCGCTATTTTATCTCGTCACCCTCTTACCTCCCACTGAGTTTAGCGTTTCGCGAAGATGAATATACAGCGAGTTCAAGCTCAAGTTTTATTACGGTTTAATAGACAAATTGTGCTTGTTTATGGACGTTAAATAAACCTCGCCCCGTAACTTTTTTAATTTTCTTCGCATCGTAAAAAGATAGGAAATATCGTGTTAGGAAGAATGTCGTAAATTTCAACTTGCCGTTGTATATTTTCGAGATAAGTTCCGCTGTATTTCACTAACGTGTTGTTCCCGTTGTTGCTCAAAAGTTTAGAAAGCTGAAAAATTTATCATGACTAGATATTGGAATAAGATAAATTATAATTATTATTAAAGTACTAGATTTTATTCTGATTGACAGAGTGAGACAAACAAACATTTCAAAAATAGTAAGTGCTTACGCTTTTATAAGTCAACAATTTTATTAAGATTACCTAGTATTGGCTCGATCAATCACCTAAAAGTTACGACATAGTTTGTTTAATACTAGAACTGATGAATTGTCAATTTACAAATAAAACCCGATGCGATTGCTTCGTTAATCTAGTTTACAAACGTAAATTTTATTGTTTACAGTTATTACGAAATTTTAGTACATTATAATATATTGTAATGTGCTCATTGTGAGTTCAATTTAATTATGTAATTATGCAATTACTTACAGTACGTGAAATAACCAAATTTAAATTTAACAAAATTATATGCATTATTGTAAAATTAAAATTTGGATATGGACACTATATTATAATAGATAAATTTATATTATGTCTATTTAATAGTAATGCAGCCAATTTCTTATATGGTTTGTGTTTCCTGATGATTCTTTCGTAAAGGGAGAGCTCTAAACATAATTAAATAATTCTTATATACCTAGTTATCAAAACATTATCTTTTTTATATGGGCGTTTTCAATACAGTATTTAGTAGAATTTGTACGAGTTATTTAACAAGCGCGCATATTTCCAGCATATCGGAACAATCCAAAAACAAATAAACATAAATCCGTGTTACGTTCGTTTTCAAACGACACACGCTATTATGTGGCCTTATAAATGGTGATACAGCGATGACAGTAACAAATGACTTGCAGGTCTGCGCGGTGTCCCCTCGGGAGAGGGTGGCGGAGTCTCTGGCGCTCTCGTACGCGGAGGCCCCGGGCCGGCCGCTGCCGGACGCGATCGTGCAGCCGGGCCTCTCGTACGACGAAGTGCTCCACGACGACTTCAGGTTCGACCTCAACGCCCATGACGTCATGGTCTTCCTGCACATACAGAAGACTGGAGGCACGTCGTTTGGACGGCACCTAGTTATGGATCTCGATTTGAAGGTGAGTTCTTTAATACTTTATATAGTCTATACTACTATATTACTTACATTTTTTACACACCTACATTAGTTAGTACTTACACCTAAAATAATCTTAATGTTGTTCCAAATTTTTATAATTATAATTTATAAGATAAGAATTATATTTCTAACATAATACATATTATATCGCAAAGGAGAAATTAAATTTTCGGATATAAACCACTTTTTGTAAGTGTTAATTATCTTTAATTTAAGAGAGTATTCACAAAAAGGAAATATAATAGATTTATCTTTTAACAAAATTTATAAGAAAAAAAACTCGACTTTTCTATAGACACGAACAAATAAGTAATCAATCCCCTTTTAATCCGAGCCTCTTTTGTATCCAGCTAAGATCGATTCTGTAGTCCTCGGTTTTCATTTAAGCCGACCTAACCACGAGGCTTAAGAAAACGTTCCAATACTTTATCCATTACAGCTTATTATAAAGGAAATTATGAGTTAATTAAATATACCGAAAATATCTTTAGCCTTGTTATAAATCTATTTACTTATTTGCTGCGTATCTTGGTTTCTCACGAAATTCGTAACTAGGTTTCTAAGCGTCGTGTCGTTTACAATAAATGTAGGTATAATACCTTTATACGAAACAGTTTTTAAACTAACCTGTAGTTATATAGACATTCTATATTAGTTTAGATTTATTTATAGGTAGGGTACTATTAGAGCTCTCTGCGTTTAATAGTCGAAGCATTTTTAAAAGCGTTTTTATGAGACTGAGTGATCGATTAAGCTCCGCTCTTGTCAAGCTTAGTCTACATTTTAAAATTACTCTTTTAGATTGATTACATAAATTACTCCAGTTTTTTGCAACGAATAGGTAGGTATAAGGTTCCATATTCGTTTATATAGTAAGCGCTTAAGTATTTTTAAGACCGCCTAAATCATATTTTAATGAACTGTTTATGATTTTGATAATCTGTCAGAATGATGAATGAATATTTGTACTGTTTATGTATGACTAGCTGTTGCAAGCGACTCCGTCCGTGGACTTTCATATAAACTTTGGCCCCCCTTATAACCTTTATAACCCCTTTTTCCAGTTAAAAAGTATGTCCTTCCCCATTAGACCATCTGCTTACTAAATTTCGTTCTAATCGGTTCAGTAGTTTTAGCGTGATGGAAAGACAGAGTGACAGACAGAGTTACTTTCGCATTTATAATATTAGTATGGATGAAATATGGTAGGACTAGCCGCGAAGCCAAAGTCTAACATATTCAGCTGGGATATATATAGTAACACTTTTAAATCGTTATCAATACATAGTATAAAACAAAGTGGCTATCCGCCGTCTGTCTGTCCCTATGTATGCTTAGATCTTTAAAACTACGCAACGGATTTTGATGCGGTTTTCCTTAATAGATAGAGTGATAGGTTTATATGTATAATACATGCATAATATATGCGAGCGAAGCCGGGGTGGGTCGCTAGTGGTATTACAAAACAATAATTTACCGCCGGTTTGCTCCCCGCGACATTACCTGTGAATTTCTCGTTCCTGTCCCTATATCTTATTTGTTAATCCCGTCTTATATATAAAAAATAACAAGTTGTTTCGTTAATGAGTAACAAATACTTTGTGCGCAAATTTTGTGTTAGTAACATTAGTAGGATTTTTTTTAAGTTCAATCGAAATACAAACAAATCCTCCGGTTAAAATTCATGCATTTAAATGAAAGGTCGTTCTATAAATTAAACGCATTCGGCTTTTGGCAGTTTGGCAACGGTACATTTGCGATTAGCATTCATTTGCCTATCTAGTATCTATGCAGAATTCTTCAGCTATCTACCCTCATCGCGATTAATAAATTCAAAACGTTCCTTTGTTTTATAATGTTCGCTCGACAAACTATCTTTGTTTCTTGACAAATTTGTGGCTCTAGGTTATACTATATTTTTTGCAAAAAATCTGACATATTGTTGTTTCTCTTTTAAAGATACAGTAAAATGTCAAATTGTTCTTTATTTTATAAATATACTAGCTGTTGCCCGCGACTCCGTCCGCGCGGACTTTCATATAAACATTGACCCCCTTCCCCCCTTATAACCCTTTTTTATAGTTAAGAAGTAGCCTATGTTTTATCTCAGGCTCTAGACCATCTGTGTATCAAATTTCATTACAATCTGTTCAATAGTTTTGGCGTGAAAGCGTAACAGACAGACAGACACACAGAGTTACTTTCGCATTTATAATATTAGTAGAGATATGAATAGAAAAATGTTACTTCAATGCTGTTCTAATTAGAATACAATATTATTACAGTTTATAAGGCGCTTAAACATACCTATTGTATTGTGCAATGTTAAATTAAAAGATTAAAAAATATATTGCACCGTTAAGGCTTCGATGTCTGGATAAATAACATTATGCACTAATCTCGTTAGCTTAGAATTAGCTTTAATAATAATCCTTTGTAATCGATACGCCAGTACGAGTCATTGAACTTTGTAAAACTTCGACGTGACAAAAAAATATACTGCTTATGTGTATACCTCTTTAAATTTTTCAATAGTTACTTATATTATAAACGGAAATGTTTATAAGTATGTGTAAATGCATTTTACTCTTTCAAGCTGAAAATTAATGGAATAATTCTAAGATGGACACATATTAGGTTGCTTTTTATACTCGTTGAATGAAAAAAAAAAATTATGACGTCGCTTATAATTATTTATTACTTGGTCTAGTAATCTATTGCTTTTGCTTAAAAATATTTCATCAACAAACACTTCATTATTCTGTTTCCAATAATCGATACAGCCTTAAAGCGTTTTTGTGCACCGACTCACTGTTTATGACCTTTTAAATTGAATCGCCAATTCAATACTTTTCTTAGTAACGAACGCCATGCCAAAAAAAAATAAACGTTCAAAGAATTTAAAGGAATATATTTAAACACGTCGTATATAATTGTTCAATTCTTTCAAAGCTTCCAATAACTAAAAAACAGGTTATAGTTCGACTGTGATCTCATTACTTCGAAAACCAAATCAAACAAAGCGTTAGGTATTATTTGCTGTCAGCTAAGCAGTTATTAGAACTGTCTAGAACCACAACACGCACAGCCATCATAACTAACGATAACATTTAGAAACAATCATAACCTGTCATCGTCAATATCGCATATAAAGATCGCAATCAGTCTGATGTATGGAACAAGAGAGCATGATGTAAATTACTACAGATTCGGTTGCTATGCTGCCGGTAGCCACGTGTGTGAATTGTATCGTAAATTCGGTAATGAGCATGCCATTCAGATGATTGAGTGACGCCTAGCTGGCGCCTAGTTATTATGTGGTTATTTTGAAGCGATTCATTCCCTTATAATTACTCGTATTAGCAACTGCGTTGTACTAATTGGACGTGAATGTGAAAAAGATTCATACACAGTAATGAGTCGAAACGGAAAAATGAAAACTATTATGAATGTTCGCGTAAGGATTTTCATGATATGTAGGTATATTAATTATTACGCAGAGGCCCAGACATCAAGGTTTTCGGCTGTATGCATGTGACGAAGCTAAGTACCAAATTGTTTGATGCTCCCCATCTCGAATGCGCCGAATCATTTTCCAATTACGATGTCCTACGAAAGACTGACATTAAGTGATCACGTGATGCGACTGACCAATAAAGGCACTTGTAATCCATCAAAAGGAGACGAAAAAAAGACATACCTACTTAATAACAGTCTTACATTGTCATGTTATAATAGTGATGCTCTCCTTAACCCATATCAAGATGGATCAAAGGTGTCGGAAGGTAAATTCTGCCCTATCAAATTTAACGTGAAATATTTTCATGAAAAATGTGCAAAAGACGCGAGCTACATATAAAGTCAGGACTAAGAGACAGCGAAAGTTTTCTTTAAACGTAGCATCGTAACTTTAAATGTAGCTAGATATTTGTGTTCTTGAAGGAAGATGTTAATTTACTGATGACTTAATTTAAAATTATTGAATTTAAAACTATACATACAGGTCCTAAAATTTATTCGGAATTTTATGACTATAATATATTTATAAAATAAGGCTCATTACTAGACTATAATAGGATTAATTAATGACGAAAGAGTGGTCATAATGAATGATGAATCCATCCCATGATGACGATACATTTTTATGACAATCCCTATTTATTCGGACTATTTTCTTGGCGGCCAACTCTTATAGCAATTTGGGTGTTGACTTTTATTAACGCCGTGCGTGCAATGACACTGCTGAAATGAAAATGGCTTTATTCTTCTACGAAAATGTATCGTCATGCGATTTTTGTACTGTCCTTTTTCGATTGAGACGTTTAAACATTCGACGAGATTATCATAAAAATTGTATTTTATACTTAGAATAGCATTTGATTTATGAGAATATAAATGGTCATTTGTGACTAGGCAAGGCATAAACGGCAGAAATATTTTAATCTCCACACATGCTATTATATTAAAAACATGTCAATAAAGTATTTTAAAAATTAATTCTATGAATTAATTTCGATTTTTAAGAACCTCTACCTTCTGTTCAATTGATATGTGTCACTTACTGTTTGTATAAAAAAGATTTCCCAACTCAAACGAGTAGTTACCATTAATGTTATCTTAATAATAAGGATGGCTTTGTAATGTACTGCGTATTCATTGCTAGGCTAAAGCGGCTCTGTTTGTCGGAGATTGTGGAACAAAAAGCACTGTATTGTCTAAGACTGTTATCATATTTTGTATAATGTATTTGTTGTCGCATGATAATATTTAAACAGAAGTATCTGTTACTTGAATTATATCAGTGAATTAATTGTCTTTCTTAAAGTAAACATACCACCGGATTTGAGATCAAAAGTTCGCAGGTCAACGCGCGAATAATGCTTATGTGTATTTATGGTAATTGTCTTAGGATAAAGCTTAGGTCTGTAACGGGAATCCTATAGCTTAGCCTTACATAATCGATGTAGTTTGAATTTTATTGATTTTGTTAATGATAAATTCAATAAATTCAAACATTTCTTAGATGGCATAATAATTGAAACAAGGTGATTAATTTTATGTCCAATATTTTAAATCTCTTAATAATTTGGATAACAATCCCAAGCTCATCATAAAAATAAAAGAAAAATATATTTTTAAAAGATGTCATTTAGATTGATGCTAACGAGATGGGCGCGGTATTTTGATGTCTTATTTTATTTATTTCTTTTAATAATTCGTTTTACATAAAAGGTTATATTGAGACGATTTGTAACAAGTTAATGTATATTTCATCTTCCAAATAACATATAGTAAACCACTTAGAATGTATTGCTTTGCAACGTTACTGTTGCTATACATAACTATATTTACATCGATAGGAAGTAAACAAATTGACCTATTTAAACCTGACCGTAACTATTTATAAGCGTTTTCACACCTCGCTTATTTAACGTATTAGTTCCGCGTTATTCGGGACGAGGGCATGTTTTCACCGCAGGGTAAATATTTTAACGTGTCCAGTTTCGGCAGCCGGCAATATGGGCTGCTATTTCCAACTTAGCTATGTACATATACACTCGAATCCGCAATTACAGACAAAATGCCGGGTTCAATTGTAGCCAAATTTTCGATTTTCAGCTCCTCGTTTTAACTTTTTTTTGGCAATTTAGCTCAGAGCTCTGCATAGACCTATACGTACAATTTTCTATCTCGACACATGAATGGTTTTTGGAACAGCATAATAACGCCGTCTGATTTTCAGTTCGAGTTGGACCATGAAATTAAATTCCGTAAACTTTTGTGATTTGTGAGGAATATTTGGCAAAAAACCTAAGAGTAACATAGTTCAATCATAAAACTATACCTTCCTTCGTGTGATATATGATAATATCCATACCTATAATTCTTAGAAAAAACTAGTATTCAAATTTATGTAAAGTAACGCCGAAGACATCGACAGTTCAATATTCCTCGAGTTGTGCAACTCAGATGTTCTATGTAAATTTGTTGGAGTACACCGACGGCGCTTTTGTTTCGATTCCTAGGAACACTAAGATTTGAATGTTAATGCCCCTTTCATGTGCGAGACACGTATGTTCTTCTTGCTAAAAAATTAAAATGCCCCCATCTAGTCTAGACACTAGTATGCTACGATATTTTGCATGCCAAAAAAACGGAATTTATTGTAGCTTGGAAAGGCTTATTTAACAAAAATGCAAGTGCATACAAAATTTTCGTACTATATTAATCAGTTGTTCTATTTGAGGAATCTAAGAGCTTGAATTAGGTACAAAATTTGCAATCCATTTGTCGAACAGCAATAAGAAGTAAAGAAATAGCATTAAAACGCTGTCTATAACAATGGTATAGATGTAGGAGATAAAGAATACCGCAGACATGGCAGTGTTTTAAATGCAAAGATCCGCCATTGTTATCTTGTTTTACCCACGGGTAACATTTTTGTTTACTGATTTACAATCAGCTCAGGTGCAGTGTTTGCGCTGATAAGATGTGTGATGGAATAGTATCCGAGTGTGATACCTACTGAGAATATTTATGTGCCCGTCATATTTATTGCTTGCGATGTATCTTCTGAAATAGGCAGCGGAATAAGTGTACACGTATATAGATATATACGACAGAAATAAGGTTCTGAGTTATGGATTGTAAGGAAAGGATGAAGTAAAAACTGTTGGGTGAGCTATTTGTACGTGTCTAGTATAACTTTGGTGTGTACGAATTAAACATACATTTTAGGTAAGATAATGTTCATATCAATCCAAAAAAATATATTAAATTGAATCTTTTAGTAAGTAAAGGGAAATGAATTAAATTATAGTATTCAATATACTTAAAGGGCCATGGCTTCACCGCTAAGTGCCAACTCGGAGGAAGAAAAGATCCAAAGAAACGCTTTGCGGAATGATACGATGTAGTTCATTTTTATTGACTATTTTCTAAGCACCTCTTTAGGTAACAATAAGAAATATTTCACTCTTCTTTCAGAAAATATTTAATTCCTTTGTTATATTGTAAGTTTCTGAGTCCTTGTTCAGTTATCATTCTATTTTTATGTTCATTATTTCCTGCTTCTATTTTATATTGATTTGTAATATTTGTACTCTTTGTTAAGTATTTAATTTATAAAAAAAATCATCTGCTTAACACTATTACATTATTACGTTTTCTATGTGAATATTATTTTTCTAATCAAATGATATTATCAAGTACAATAAACTTGTAACACAGACTGAGATATTTACCACGACGCACGAATGCCTTATAATCTTTGTAGTAATACAAAGGTTTTATTTGCGAGGGTAAACATCTGACCCAAGTTTAATTTCGTTTGTATTCATGTGCTAGACTGGCCCACTTAACGGCGTAGTGTTTTGTTTCTTAGCAAAACAATGTCTCGCGTCTATTGTTGGTACATTCAGTTTATACGAAACCTCAAATATTGCTCGCGTTATGGCACATAATGCCTCCATACTCGAACAAGAGTGCTCTTCAGAAGCTATTTAATGCGAACCCTTGGTATGTTCACGCTTTTTATTATTGTTTCGTGGTAGGACTCAGTTGGGTCTTATAAGTCGTACCAGAAAATTGCTGTTTGCTGAATATTAGGGGACTTTATAAATAACGTTTATTAACTGTCGTTACAACCGCCTCTTACAAATTAAATCATATCCTATGATTTAATATAAATTGAAATAACATTCGAATCAATGTTTCGTTCTTAAGTTAATAATTGCGTTAATTGCATGTACAAGTTATTGAAACTAATATTTGTTTTACATAAATTTGAATTTGAGTCGTAAGTTATCTAGGTTAATATAATGGTGATATTATTTTCCTGAATAATAATGCTCCATCTAAATAATCTCTCATAATAATGATTACGCCTACAAGTAGCTTGTACCGACGTAGAACGTAGTCTTGTAACAAGATATCTGCTTTATGTATCCATCTCGTGACAATTGCTGCGGAAATAGGGACTTACGATAATGCTCACAACACGTCTTATTAGCATGATTACTTACTTGGAGCTCTCAAGAGCTTCTCGAGACCAATAAACGGGTTTTATTGCAAAATTGCGGAACTTTTTCTTCAGCCTAATTCGATTAACTGTGGTCCGGTTTTCAATGGGCTCTTATATCGGCCCAGGGAATTATTTGATGATGTTTTTATTCATAGCAAACAGTAATGTCTTTAAAGCACTGTTACTTTTAAACGTAGGTTAGAAATGTAATTAAACAGAGTCAAGCATCAGTGTTCACTTTTCAGTATGGAAAAGTTATTATTGAAAATTAAAATTCAATTTCATATAGAGCAGATTTTTACCGGATGCCATCGCACACTTGCGCAAAATCCTCTTATACTGATTTATATGGAAATTGAATAAAAATCGATTGTGGATGGGACGTTAAATTTCCTGATAGTTGTTCGTTTTAATCTTCGCAGCATCTCTTCCCTTTGTCCGCGGACATCCTTTCCCCGCAAACCGATTTCACTACTAATTTCCTCGTTGCCGCCGCCCGCTGGGAAATGGAACTGTTTTGAATTTTAAATCGCATGTGTGTGATTGGATTTTGTGATTTAATGTTGTCGACTCAATATTTTAGCCAGCTCGAAACGGTTTAAAGTTATCGCTCAAATCTGTTATCAACGGTAGCCGGTAGACCGTGCTGTAAATTGATATAAAAACTAATAGAGTTGCTTATAATGTAACGAAAGTCATTAATGTTAAAGGATCGTGATTTTTTTACACCTAAAAGAACGTGATCACCGCCTAAGTTAAATTACAAGGTTTGCTAAAGCCTAAGGGATATCGGCACTTTCACATTTTCAAGACCTTTATTTTTTATCTGTTGGTGATTTTTTGGCACACATTAAAAAGGTCGAGCTTCGAAAGTGTTTCATCGCTTTTTCCTTTGCAGAGGCCGTGTAACTGTCAACGAGCTCGAAAACGCTGCCATTGTTTTCGACCGCACAGCAACGAAATATGGCTGTTTTCGCGATACTCCACCGGCTGGAAGTGAGTACATTTTGTATGACATAAATAAGAATTCACACGAAACATAATTATAACACGACTAAAAACATCTTCATTCAATTCTCACAGAGCTTCATGAACGTTTTTTGTCAACTCCTCGGGTAGCACAATACGTTTAAACCGCAACACGTGTCTCATATTAATCTTCTACGTGGGGTTGTGAAGGACTGTAACCATGTTTAACGGCCATAAATTCATGTCAAGTTGTAATTTGGAAGTTCGAAATTTAAATTTGAATAATCATTGTTTGAAGTGTCGGTCGTGATTACATCAGCGGCGTCTTGGCTGCGCCCTCTGACGAGACGACGAATCGGCTCGATTTGGGCATGCAAATGTGCCGAATATGAGTAGTTAGTACACTAACCATGCAAATCACCTCTCCAGACTATTGTTCACCGCCCTTGGAGATTATACGACCATTCCATTACACGCGCAGTGAATACCTAATTGAAAACGAATTTTCGGTTGGGATAGACGACTAGAATTTTCAATTTGTTTGTCTGGAAGGTAACAAATCACGAACCTTTTTGTGTTTATCGCACTTCCGGCCTCCGAGGATTTCACATTAAATTAACAACGGCTCGGCCACGCGTGCTCGCCCGAAATACAGAAAACACGTTTATAACATATTCATGTAACATTTATATAATTTCCCACAGGCATTTATCGCGTTTTAACACTATAACGCTGAAGTCTTTGTGATTAAATCATACAGTACTCATACGTATGTTCTCATAGCCTCTCTCGTATATAAGTGTACTATAAACGTAAGCTTCTAAATGAACTTTGTTTAAGCCGCCGTTGAGACCATTAAAATGTAATTTGGGAAGTACGAGTACCCAAAATGATAATTTACTTTGTGTTATGAAGTTAAAGCGTAATATGATTAATGATATCCTTCATGCAAAAGGACTTGCTATAGTCCAATATTTGACAAAGGTTTAACGTGATGCCATTTGTTTAGGGTTTTTAGTTTAGTATCCTTTGTTAACAATAATATTTGTCTATTACAAACACCTATTGTTATTTCGTTAGTACTATTTTAAGAATACGATGCATACATTAGAAGATTATTTCAATGAGTCGTTTGTTCGAGCACGAGGCTCATAAAGTATCCTTCCCTGGCGATACATATTTGTTCGATATATCTGTCGACAGAATGTACAAAGGGGTCATCATTTATATTGCCAGAAGGGATGCGTCTAGAGTCAACATAACGAGCCATTCAAATTCTTGTCACAATGATTTTATTCAGTATATTAAATATTTACATACATCCATCGTTTCGAATGAATACGCTATACAGTTTGAAAACAACATCACAATCCTATTGATAATGTCGTATTGTTTCGATAGAAAATTCGGTTTTAACAGCTACGGGATATTGAAACAACAAGATTGAATGTGTAAAATGGGTACCATTATAGCCTATGGACAATAGCGTCGATTCGACTATAAATGGTGCCATTACAATATTTTGTAACGTCGCCAATTTATAATTCCATAGGGTGCTATCGTTGATTACCGATGCGTGCTGTGAATCGGTAATAAATAATTAAGTAGATACTAAACTCGAAGATATTATTTCATCGTATACCTGTTTTCAATGATGAGTTACAGTTGAGAATTCATACTACCAAAACGGTCACCGTTAAACAATTCAAGCGAATGTCGGTGTTGTGGCTTATGAAATAAATGAAATAATGGCTTGCTATCCGATGACATGGATGACTTACTACAATATTACTTAAGACGATATAAGCTATTGTATATTGTCAATGCCAGTTTTTAGGCTCCAATTAACGGTCGTCTAAAACGTACATAGCCGTTTTACACGCCTTGTTGTAGATGTTAAGATATAATCTCAACCGACGGTCGAGTGTTGTAAGACTCTGATTATTATCTATCGTCAGTAATAAAACATTATTTTAATTATTTTTTTACATACTTTTTGTGTACACGACTCTCTCTAGCGACTATTGTAATGTTGTTAGTTCTATTTTATATACGGTTCTAAATAGTGTCTGAAAACTAGTCACCTGTAAATTGATATCTACCGATATTATATAGTCGGTTTACTTTACATATAGCCAGGTGGTAGCATAACAAAATGCATTAGTCTAGTGTCCCCGTCTGGCTGAAACCGTACTTAATCTAACTTAGCCGCAGCATCATGCAGTTCTAACGAGTTTCAAGTTCTTAAATCACAAGCCAGAAGCCCGAATAAAATTATGGATTTGCGCAAATTTATTTGAATAGTGGCGACTTTGACGATTCGCAGTAGAACATTGGCATTTGGATTTATGCTTCATGAAAGGTCAATTTTTATCTCTCTTTTTAAGTGGCTCTCCAATACGGGTAGATTTTGTTCTAATTAATATTTAGTAGAAACTGGATCATGATTGTTATTTATTACTGTTTCAAATATTGAGGTTTAAATATAGACGATACATTGTGAATTATTTTATTTTTGAATAATGCATGATTAGAGTCTTAGTTTTCGTAGATATTATACGTATATAATTAAGATAGGTTTAAAGCACGCTAGCAAGAAAAGTATACAGTTCTTTTAGTTTATATTTTCATTGGTCAAACCATAAAATCGTATAGTGTCGTTATAGCTACAAGAATTACAGTTAAAAGATCTAAGCCCTTGTACGATTATCGTCAAATCGTAAATTAAGTGAAATTATCTGTCGCTTTCCAGTGTTGGCGTCAGAAGCCATTACTTATACTCAAACAAGGGTGATTGCGCTCCCTTCGATGGGGTGATAATCGTCTTCTTATTTTTAGACTAAAGAGCTATATTGACGAATGTTACGATGGGTTTCTGGTAACGCTATTCTTTAAATAAAATTTAGTGGATGATATTTTTTCGTTTGAGATATGTGTCTAGCTATTGGCTAACGGCCGGTCCCAATATCGAATCCACGATCGGGAGATCACTTCAATCAGAGATCGAAAACGTTGTGTCGATTGATCTCCAATCTGCGTCCCAATAACAACATCGATAGATTTTCAGTGTGGATCGCC
>DWAJ01000427.1:0-33333 GCA_018238005.1 Eurema mandarina
TCTTCTCTGTAGAAACTGCCTTCCGAACCGGTGGTAAATGTTTTGTAATACCATGACGATTCAAAAGTGTTACTTTATGTAGCCTAATTGAATAAAGATACTTTTGACTTTGACTTTGACTTTGAAAAAAACACTGGCAATATTCACACATACAACTATTACATGTTAATGTTCTACAACTTTAAAATTTCTAACTTATAAAACAAAAGTATTTCGACACATCTCTCAAAGTGTTTTGCCTTAAAAGAAGCTCTGCGAAGGTACCCGGGACTCCCACTCGCTGCGTTAGAACGGTATACAATGGTGTTATGGTCCGTAGAAGTCCGACATAACCCATAGTCCTTTCCCCGAGGTCCTTGGGTATCCTATGAGGATTTCCCCACTATTAAAAAAAAGTATTTTTTGCGCGCATTCTTCCTGCCTCTTAACAAACATACTTACAGGTGATAAAGCCACAGTAAATGCGGATTTGCCTAATAGGGTCAGCTCCCACCGGGATGGTAACACCTACCCAAAAGGCACTTATTGCGGGTCGCAGGGTCATTTTTCGCATTTTAAAGGTCGGAAATGCATTTGTGTTGCTTAAATCATTCTTAGCTATTCCCCATAACTTAATAAATATGTTTTTTTACCCGTATTACGGTTTCTTTATCAAAACCAAAACTATGAGTATACACATTTTTCTGAAAGAGCTTTATATCTATATAACTATATCTTCTATGTCTCTCCAACTTCTGCATATGCGTTGTAAGAAAATAACAAACAAAAACATTTAAGATATTTTATAACAACATTAGTATGGAAGAAGGAACGTAACTACCACTACCAGTTTAAAAGTTCATAAGTTCTTTCGAATTCGCATTCTAGCAGCGATTAGATAAACATGTCGTATCAGCGACAAACTTGCAAAGTTCAATAGAGTGTTAAAACGATAAAATCTAAGGTACAATTTTTTACAACGAATTTTTCGAACGGATATAAATCTTTTTGTGATCCGATAGTAAAATATTAGTATATTTAATTATTTTGATTTTTTTGTGAGTGTAGGTAGAAAAACGCTTTAGTGATCATCATGTGATACAATAGGAAATCTTAATGAAATTTCTGCCTTTTTGCACCAAAGGTTTCGATCCCCGAACTCGAAAATAACTTTGTAGTGTAAAGCGTTTCGCAATATTTATTTATTGTCTTTCTCTTAGCGTTACCACTATCTCGCGTAGTAAATAAAGAAAAAAAACAGTGAATATCGCAAATGGAAATCGCTGAAAGCAAGAATAAGAAGTAGTGATACTAAAATCGATTCCCGGCATACTTTGTGTCATTGGCAGTGGCGTGGATCCGTCTGTGCTATTTATGACATATGAAAGTGTCTCGCATTCAAAATGCATAGAGAATATTTTGTGAGCAGCTTTGTAACTTTTGAAGGTTTTCTTAAAATCTAACTTCTACTTTTTTCTGTCACACTCATGAAGTCGATTGCTTTAAAAGTAATTTAGAACCTTACTGTTCATTTGAAATAACTTTTTTTTTATAATGTTGTTTTATAATGTTCTTAATAATTAAAGGTTTCAAACAGAATTTCAAACCTTAAGATTGTATTCGAACAAAAATAACACTGTAATACATTTTACATTGTAATTTCATATATTTAAAGGCCGTTACAGTAATCCATATCTGATTTCATTCCATCGATACAAAATCGATTGCAGTTCTTCTAACGTTGTGTTGTGAACATCGTTAGCGGCCCCATTAGCAACTGCTATCCTAGTTTATTGAAGACTATTTTTCATTCTAGTTATCGGATTATTTACGATTTTGAAATGTTTATTTCATAAAAATGTCATTTTGTACAAAATATACATTATGATATACTCAATGTTATTATAGATACTTAACTTATATCAAAGCTCTCGATACGACATTTTAAAGGCTGATTTTTTTTTGGTTATTACTAAAATTATTTCCGATTCTATTTACGTTTGTACGTTTTTGTGTAATAAATACACCTTATGTCTTCTCCTTATTTATGATTAATAATTAAATTATTCAATTTATAAGATGTTTTACTAATGATATAACCCATAAACATGCCTTTAATGTAACAGAAATTACCTAGAGCACCGTTGCTAATTGGATGTGACATCTAGAGACCGCAACACCCTCTGTCTGTCAGTGGCAATTAATTTTTAATACAACGTTTGTTCCTCTGTTTATTATGAATAATTCGGATGACATCGTATATAACACCTTTATATATGTATCTTAGTTATGTAATGGTAAAGCATTTTTATAGTGTTAAATGTTTGTGTTCAAATTAGACATTTGGGTTTATTTAGTCTAAGGTCAGTTTAAGTTCAGACAGAGCTTCTTAAGAATTTCTCTAACTGAACTCTTGATGCTTTACAAGTAAACAACTGCAGTGAAGTATATTGCTGCCTGCATAGTTTACAAAATTGTGGTAATACAATGTGTCCAGAAAGCGTCCAATGAATTCGAGCGCCAGGGAGTCATATGAATGCTTTAAACCTATAATATTCAGGCTTGATCTAAAAATAATTCCTTTAAAAGACATGGTTAATTTTTTTAACGTTATGGCGACATCAAAGCGATTGACGTTTTTGTAGTCTTTCATGGGCGTTCTAATTACTTGTAATGTTAAAAAAGAACGTTAAATAACGCAGACGCTTATTAAACTATAATATTATTTTTAAACAAATTTATCACTAATTAAAGTTATACGTAACATTGTATTCATATATACTATATAAAAATATTTCGTCAAAAGCATTATACCTTAATAGTTCATGTTTCCTATTTCCCACCTTTCATAAAGACTCAGATCTGTTATGATGTTATAAATTATAATAACGAGAGAGCGAAGGGTCGAATCCATCCCCATAGTTGGCATAGCACTAGCAGCTCAGATTAAATCTAACCTCGTTTTATCTATTTGCAACGTCGTAAAAGATTAGTCAGGTTCCCGTCTACAGCTTGAACTAATTAATTCAAGAGCCACCTTCATATTACGGTTAGAAAGTTGACAAGTGGACTATACGTTTAGACTTGAAACTTTAAAACAATATGCTTACTGTAAAAAGGTTTATTATTTTAATAGTATGTTATTGTTAGATACGTTTACACTATTGTACCTGTAATTAGTCGCGGCATTAATTTTCCGGTATGTGAGCTCATTTGCATACTTCGTGTTATTGATGTATAGGTATAGTATACATGTATGTATAGTACGTTAACTAGGTTAATATTATTAAGCTTTTTGTGATAACCAAGTATTATATTGCGTAACAGCTAACTGCAAATATAGACTACATTATTATGGAAGGTATCGCTTTCAAGAGATAAGCTAAAATTGTAATAAACATTGTAATAAGAGTACTGATTAATGTATTTTATTTTTTACGATATGACGATCAAGAAATATTCCATTTTTACATACATGTTGATATATAGAGCCTTCAAACAACATAGGTACATAAAATAAGAATGATATTATGGTCCTGTCACGAAAAACGAGCGTCAATTAAAGGTCTAAAAGTTGTTATTCAATATTTATAAGTACTGCATGAAACTGAGAACTCGAGAAAAACTGAACTCTGGAACAAAGACACGGAGAGCGTCATAAAAGCCATATACAAATTTAATATTATTTTATTTCATCCAGTACAAATAATTGTTTACAGTATGGCAGAGTGTTATTCATACATTTTACATAAAACGTATTTTGAATTATATAGGTGTATATTTTTGTAGAATCTCCATAAAGCAAAGTCGCTAAGCGATGCATTATGGTTCGTTTAACACTTTGAAAATGTTTTAATCACCGCGCTCACTGCTATAAAACCAGGTTTTTAAATTGCCAGAATTACAATTACTATACTAATATATAAAGCTGAAGAGTTTGTTTGTTTGTTTGTTTGAACGCGCTAATGTCAGGAACTACTGGTTCGAATTGTAAAATTCTTTTTTTATTAAATAGACAATTTATCGAGGAAGGCTTTAGGCTACATAACATCACGCTGCGACTAAAAGGGACGAAGAAATAATGGAAAAGTAATCGATGCGGACAAAGTCGCGAGCAACAGCTAGTTAGTAATAAAATACTAAGGTTATGTAGGAGCTAAAAAGGGTATATGGTTTTACTTCTTTGTACCTCTTGAAAATCATAGCACAGATGTATTAATATATATTTAAATAGACTTTATATTTATATTAAGCTATTAAAAGTCCTAGCTTAAAGTAAATGCAAATTTGTTTAAAATACCTTGAAGCTTCATGTATTTTGCGATATAAAATTTAGGTTAAATCTTATTAAAGTAGTTCATTGAAATTAAAACTGAAAGTACTTTTGTTCCAAATTAATTAGATATCAACATGGTATTTAAACACGAAATATAATATTAAATTGTTAAAATGTTAAAAAATTTATAAAGAACATTATATGGCAAGGGCAAAAAAGTTTAGTCCTCTTTTTGTTAAGAACTCATACTGTGTGATATTTTTATTTAATTTTGTTTTAATTATATGTTCCAGTTTTTCATTCACCTATTTCAGTGACTACTTTATTTCTTACCTTCTGCATTTCACCCCTTTAATGGCACCAAGGGATGCATAAATCCATAATGTTTAAGGCTCTTCACCTGGTAGTAAGTTATCAGCGCCGCCCATGAACACTCGCGTAGTCACGAGTGTGTTGATGACCTTTTAGAGAAATATAACTTCTTTAAAATTATTCAAGTAATTTTGAAGCCTTTTAAATCCTAAGAAGCAATCACATTTAACAATCATTTGAATAAGTTTATAATGCTAAGATATATATTTATAATATATTGAGCAGATACAACAAGGCAAAAATTTACTTGACACATTTTTAACTGATTTAAATTTTCAAGTTTTAAAATATAAAAATTTCATTCTATTTGAAAAAAGACCTAACTGTAATGTACACAAATAGTTATATTTTCCATTTAAAAACATATTTTTTAATTTGATATGTTAATAGGTATTTTCTCAAACGAGCTGCCAGACATTTTTAATAAAGCACTAACTGCTAATGAACGTATGTCTTAATTTAACTAAGTTAAAAATAAAAAGTAAATATATAAGACCATTATAAAATGTTTTTACTTTTTATCTTTTAATTTACGTTTTTGTACGAAGTAACTATAGAATAATTAGCTTTGTTAATTAAAAAAAGTCATATAATAAGGATTACGATTACATAATTAATCCTTGTTACATAACAAGGTTATATGGGTTAGCATTAATTGTAATTTTATTCTATTCCAAAGGCAAATAAAAACTGCATTTAAATAAATTATTCGGATAGTGTTGTTTTTATTCGGATATTAATCGAGAACAACAATAATTTACTTCTTTCTTTTAATAACGAAGTATAAACACATAAAAAACACATGCTTTTTAACATCGTGAAGTATAGAATATTATTCCTTAACCCTGATGAGAAGAAAAATACAATTAAGCCAAACACTTTTATTGCACAGAGTGGAAGTGATAAGTTGTAAGAGAATTCTATTGTTGTAGTTAGAGTTTTATCGAATTAGTAAGTTTTCGTTTCGCTTGTTAAGAACTATTCTTTCCATGCACTACGACGATCGGAAATCGACACCAACTTTTCTTTGTATATGAACAAGTTTGTGTTCCAAACATATTTTACCTTAAGCGATTTTTCTTGTCCAGACTTGTAACGTTTTATATAAACAACGGTTCGATAAACGCTGTCTTGAAGTTGAATGTTATGCGTAAATTATATACGATCCATTGAGTTTCATGAAATAAAAAGAACCCAAAAAGCGAGTCGGAGTTGAGAGAGTTCTGTACTTTTGAATATTATGTGTGGTAGTAAACGATGTTCCTTTAGCCGAACTATTTTAAATTGAACTAGAAGTAATTTATAGATTTCACCTCGGTAATCTCAAAATATGCGTTTTAATTTTCTTAATAAGTATGTAGTTGAATAAATTTTTTTACTTGGATTTTTACATAATATGCTTTATAGCAATATAATATAAAGTTCGTTTCATTTAAAAATTAGAATTATGAAATATCGAATGTCATACCTTATAACGGAGCAAACGCAATACAATATATAATATTAATTAAAATGAAACCGGCTTGAGAGTATCCACAGATACGAGTATCGACCTGGATTTACTGGCTCGAAGCGAATTGCACAGGAGTTTTCGGTACTTATTTGATCTCGAATCTGAAGCACACGTACTTCAAGATAGAGAGATTTTCTTATTTACTTATAATTTAAAATTAATTGGAAATGTTTTGTACATCTCAAAGTGGGGGTGTTCTGATACAATTTTGTTTTGAAGATATAGCTTTAGCTAGTGAACGTCTAGTAAGAACTATTAGTTGAAGTTACCGTTACGGGCTTCACTACTATTTGGACTTTTGTTGTCATAATATAGTAGAGTCGACTACAAAAGGATTAAGCTTCTAAAGAAATAGTTTTTCGGTAGTAAAAATTCAAAATCGTTTAAAATGTAATTAAAGACTTAAGAATCAACTGATTAAACTGCTTTTATGTATCTTCAAACTCTATAAGGCAACGTGATTTTAAGAATACATAAGTATCTAGCTATCTCTTAGTACGAGTACTTACTTCATATCATAAAATAAACACATTTAAATAAACTACAAACATAAAATATAATAATCATCACATACATTATTAATACTATACTGCATTTTTTTAAATGTAAAACAAAATTTACGAATGTTATGATACGTTCTTTTTAATTTGACTTTAAATTCTTTCTAATTTGACCCGCATCAACGGGATGAATATTAAACGTTTGACAGCTTGAAACTGAACTCATATCACGAATTCCAGCACAACCTTTCTGTTAAGTACTTTTGGAGCCTATTTATTTCAAATGAACAATCAAATTTTACTTTAAGTTAGATTTTTTTCCAAAAAACTGCGTGAAAATCTATTTACAGTGACCGACACGTCGTGGACATGAATCGATTACATATCAATCAAAGGCCCTGATTGGCAGCCAACAATTTTGCTCGCTTATATTGCCCAATTAAAACGAATCGCAAAATTGTTTGCGGTATCGTAATACGAGGACGGATTTAATTAATTTTCGACGTTAAAATATTTTAACAATTTTTTATAGAAAATGTTCGACGTCAAATTTTGGATTATCCTGTTATAATATTATACACCTTTTTCACAATTGAGAAGTGTTATTCGGAAGATATATAAAATATATAATAATATAATATTTATGTTTTTTCTCCTTACAAAAACTGCTCGTTATGGTCGAATATAATCATAATAATATGAACCTGATTTAAAATTTAAATCACGACATATCAAAATACCCTCCAGATTCGGTTTTCCTCGTTCCTTTTCGTTATTACGTAATTATTACGTAATATTTACATACCTTATTCATTTTTTGATTCTGTTGGTTTGTAAATTATTAAAAAAAATTGAACGCTATTAGTTATTTTAAAATTTCATGGAGATTAGTTGTAGTGCTTTAAAATAAACCTTATAAATAATGTTTATAGAACATTTTAATTACCTAATAACTTATTTAAAAAAACGGTACGTATTTTTTGCATTTACATACAAGGACTAACGAATTTTAAAATAATAAAAAAAATTAATAGGTGCCTATAATTAAGTTTTTTAACATATATGTAACTAAAAATGTTTTTACGTATAACATAAATCATCCGCCCACCATTATCGCAATGTCTATTTTATCAGCTGTACACAATATAATCGAATATTGGCAACGTGCGGGTTACGATTTTATTGTTTTGGCTTATTGCCATTTTGACTTATTGAGCAGTAATTTTTTTGTTATTCTATTTAAGCAATAAAAAGCAGCTTTTCACAATGGTCAAGGCTTATACATTTTAAGGAAGTTATTCGTTATGATGTGGACGATGGAGAACCTACCTAACTCCTACATACCTGTGGTAAATTCTTAAAAGTGCTTTTGGCCGGCTTCACTGAGTTGTACCATGCCATCAAGATATGGCTAATCTGCAATATTATTGTATTACATTCCGTAAGTTAAAGCACACAGGCACACATATTCTTTTCTTATTCCCAATTTGAAAAGCTTTCAATGCTTTCGTGAAACGATTAGCTTTTGCGACTGTACATGGGCGGAGGTGATCGCTTACAATAAATGTGCTCAGATGTCGACTATCAATTAGAAAGGTTTTAAAGTTCACACGTTACTAAGAAATATTTTGTCAAAAGTGGAGACAGTATAATAAAATAGGGCTAATCTATTAACTTCCTATTAGTACCGAATTTTTCAAATGCACAAATAACATATTTTGCTTTCATTTTAACGTTAATCAACTAATTATAAAGATTATACATTCGATTACGTTAAGAAAATATGGCAGAAGATTTGACTACTATACAGTGACGTTGTATAAGGAAGCTATACATACATTTCCTGGGAAGGAAAGCCTACAAGACGTAATGTAGCAAGCTTCCTTTCTTGGCGGATGAACTGACTTTGCGACTGAGCGGATAGGAAATAGAAAGTACATTAATATTGCCAATAGCTCAAGCTTCATAGGATTTGTTCAGCGTGTCCTATATTCCAACGACAAATTAAATTACCTACTAAATAACGTTTATATTTTTAAATTGTATTAAACAGTTATTTAAAGTTAAAATCGTTTTTCAAATCAATTCTATATCCGTCTAGGATTGTTATTGACGTAGTACATACAGTAAATTATAAGTCATCAAGATTAGATCAATTTTTTTTGAATAAGTTGAAGTTTTATACTAGCATTTTTAAGATACATTTGATATCATTTTATTATATTTATTTATTCTAAAATCGGGTCAGTATAAAAATATTATAATTCCATGAAAGATAAGGGACACTATTTCAAAGTTGGAAGGTAAAATTGTAAAATTATTAAACTGTCATTTTATTTTTCACGATCAGTGGATTTCTACAGTGTATGATGAAATTGTTGTGAAAATAAACAAAAAATGTACCCTCCATTTTTATCATGTAACAAAATTATTAATACCTACATGTGATATTATTTTTGATACCAATGCTGCAATAAAATTCAGAAAGTAAAATTAAAGACGGTACCTACAAAACTTCGGATGAACTTTATCACTGTAATCGAAATATTTTGATGTAACAACTTTAAATAAATCAATAATCTTTAAATATTTTTGAGTTATATAAACTTGAGTGTTTAATAGATACATTATTTCTTCCTTTACAGCTTCATGATAATTTTACCTATTTAAACAAAGCATGTCTCTTAAAAATATATCACGAAGTAATACCGTTGAACAGTGACCATTTTCTATTAGCAAAGCTAGGTAATGGTTTGTACAAGAACGTAATAAACGATTTTATAGTTTAAAAATACTGGGCTTCGTTTTAGCACCGGATGAAATGAGATTGGATCACAGCATAGCTTTGATGCACTTTTATACCGCTTTTATTAAAAATTTTACCAATGTTAACTTATATATTCGATAGGCGTATATTACATTAAAATTACAATATATGATGTTGGATATTTTTATCAGGCTGAATTGTATTGCGTCAATGTTTTAATTTAAAAATATTTGAATATGCAAACGTACTTATTCTAAATGTACTTTTACACTTAGTAACTATAAATAAGATATTATGAGGCTTTGTTGAATCTCTTTGGAATGATACAATTGAAATAAAATATTATATATATAACTTATTTTTGGGAGCTAGATTTACTCTTATCTCATAGGCAATTCGTTGTCTTACAAATTATTCTTAATCAAGAGGCTATAATTAGTTTTACGAAGAGTTGTGCGCAGAAGTCGGAAAATTTAGTACATTTTAATATAACGCCGGTTTAACCATTTAATCGCTCGCCGAAAACTTTGGTAACTACAAGAGCTTCTTCCCAAATTTTTGGCGAATCATAAATTTGCTACTTAAGTGCCAGGTTGCTTATTAAATTTTTTGAAGAGGCTTTAGCCTGTAAGAGATATGTCGAATAAACAATATATGGATAAGTTTTAAAGAAGCTGTTTTATTTTCATTTGTGGCTCTCATATTATTTTATTATTAAGTACATAATAAATGTAAAAATAAAAAAGAACATCCAAGCATAATTTGTTACACCTTCATTTAATATTTAGACTTCATATGTAAATTATTAAATAAGTTTATTCTTTAATAACACCGGTAAAGTCAAAATACTTTGTGAGTACTTAAATTTATATTGGAAAATAAGCGACTGTGAGCAAAGCTTTGAGATTGAGAAACGTAAGTATACAAAGTGGGTATCGACTCAAATTTTCCCTGTGGAAAGCGTTAGAATGAATAAGCAAACCTTATTTGTTCAGATTTTATGGTATAGGTATGTTTCGAATTATTATTTAACCTAAGTTTATGTACATTTTTTCCGTTTTTGTTCTTTAAGAGTTATATATAATAACTTATGACGTATACAAATAATGTGGTTTTATATTTGTTAAATAGTTTTATACTATGATGATGATGTTCTATAAACATCTTACAAGCTACAAATTTTACGCCTATTTAAAGTTAGGGAATTTATTAATTGCTTGTTTGTTAATTGCTCTTTCACGCAAAAATTACTTAATTTATTTGTGTGAAGTTTGACTTACCTAGAGGATTATGTATTCACATAGAATACTTTTAATCACGATATTGAAACGGAAACAAACCGGGACTGGGCTAGTTTTAGCACAGATATAAAAATAATATTCACAGCTTATATTTAAGAATAATATACACAGATTAAAATGACACAACGATTTATATACATATTGTAATTATAATGCTGAGTTGTGGTTACATTGTCTCGCCATTCATGTCGATGTAACCGGCTTGTTCAACATACCAAGTGACCGCACAATAATATAATGCTCCCTAAAATATATAATATGAAAGGTAACACTACTGTAAACAACATTACAGTTAGTCGAATCTCTTCACTTGACTGAGTGACGAGAAGAAACGCTTCATATTATTTACATTCTACCCATGGGTTGAAGTACTACGAAATAGTGCAAGCAATTCTTATATTTATTCCAATAAGGTTAAGGTCTGTTTTTACTTGACAGTGTTAGGAATTGCGTTACCTTGAAACTTTTCTAGGGTCTCTCCGAAGTGATAGAGTGTTGTAGACCCAGCTGAACGAACTGCAACATCTTCAAATTAATCAAAGTATTATAAGATTATTTTTAATTTCTAAATACTTAGTAGAACTATCCTAGAGTAATAGGATCTTAAAATCCATACTTCCATGCTTATATTATAAAAGCGAAAGCAACCCTGTCTGTCTGTCTGTCTGTCTTTCAATCACGCTAAAACTACTAAACCGATTTGAACGAAATTTGGTACTAGATAGTCTAGAGCCCGGGGAAGGACATAGCCTACTTTTTAACTGGAAAAAGGGTTATAAGGAGGGAAGGGGGGTCTAAGTTTATATGAAATTCCATGCGGACGGAGTCGCGGGCAACAGCTAGTGTTTATATATTCTTAGAACTTGATTACGTAGGCTCTATGACAACGCGACACTTTTAAACCAGGGGTTGTGTGTACGATTACCCCACTAGAACCATACTTTAATAAGTGACGTTTTTATTAACGTCGACGGTGAAAATGAATTCCACGAAGAGCTCTACTTAGCTTGGGATACGATATCTATGCAATAAACGTAAAGATTTCTCCTTACTTTTGAACCAAAAATCAAATATTAACTTACTTGTTATTCGGGTATATATTATTCCGTACATATTATTTATAAATCCGTAGCGCCGTATCTTGTACCCTCGTTACATTATTTTTTAAGGATCTACTTGAGAACAAAAAGCAAACCTTTTACACAGTGTTATCCCGTGAATAATAGATAAAGATACATCTTAGGACATTTATTTATACACCAGTAAATAAAAATTGTATAGAGGACGAAAGGCCGTAAAAATACCCCGTAAATATACAAGGCACGTCTCAGACATTCAAGGCGGTCAGGTCATCCCTCCCATAACTGAATATAACATAGTTAAGCCCCCCATTCGTTAGCGAAATTAATGGCTCGGTAAATGAAAGTTTTTCTTTCATTTAAATTATGCTGTGTACGCGACCAGTGGAATTTCAACGTAAATTTTTGATGAAAGTTTTTAATGAAGTCGATTGACACCGTTTTCATATCGTTGGATATGTTCATTATGAAATATACTAACAAATGTAATTCATACAACGTATTATATTGATCTTGAAAACATTTTTTTTAAAATCCTAAGTGTTTTTCCTTACAAATACAGAAACAATATTCTTTCTTTAATAATATAAGGGTGCCTTTAAATGAGATCTACTTGCTCATTGCTAGCGTTCCCATTCATAATAATTTTGCCAACACTGTCTCGTAAAAACACGATGATAAACGTATATTATCCCAAATGATTATAACTGTGACAGGGTACAAAGTCGCGATTAATTCAAATAAAAACAGGATCTCTCTTTATGGCTCTGGAAAGTTATATTACTTTTTACGTTTCAAACGTGGAGTTTTATGAAGTTTCGCATTTGACTTTAATTCTGTTCACTCAAAGGAAGCGTTTGAATTACGATTGATTAAAGCATGTTTAATCGCCTCGTAGAAGCTTAGACACAATTTTTAATACTTAATATGTAGTTGACGTGACAGTATAAAATGCCGTGATCTGAAAAAAAACACTTTCAAAGTAAAGTTAAGTTAGTTAAGTTTTATTTATATGACTATGTTGAAGGATCCTTTATGTAAAACAGGGTAAAATAAATAGATATAGGTACATATATTTTTAATTCATGGTAAAGTATAATCCTTGAAAAATAAAAAATGAACAAACTTGTTTTTTATTTTTATTTTACTTAAACGTTTATTTTTAGTTTTTAAAGGCTACCTAGTAACGACACAATACAATCAACTTTTAAGAGTCGTTCATACAGCATGTATTAAAGACATATTTAAATTGTAATTTATTCATTAAATTTTCGAGATAGTGGATCAATTTTCGCTTTAAACTTGTATTAGTTTCGCAACCAGTCTTCTTTGTAACTTTCGTTAAATTTGGACTCGCAAAATTTTAATGTAAAGTAAACAGATCTAGTGCTTTAGTTCGTGAGAATATAATAATTAATTTTATACTAAATTATAAATGATAGTAGGAAAAATAGTCTACTATGTTGTCTAGTTACTAACGTTCAAATCTTTAAAACTATGCAAGCTATTTCCGTGAGTTTTTTTTAATAGATAGAGAGATTCACCGACCAGACGCTATTATGAAAATGAAGTTTATAAATGGTTAAGCAAATAATAACAAAATTGTAAAGAAATTCTTTAATATTTAAAAGACATTTTAGATAAAAGATTAGCGGTCCGCTTAATGAATAATAGCATGCCTTTCTCGTAATACGAAAAAAATATAATAATCTTATCTTCCCACACTTGTCGAAGTCAAGAAAACAGCAAGAGGATAATGTCTCCGTTGTTTCGTATCTATCAATTTTCTCAGTAATTTGAGGCGAGTCGTGATGGATCGTTGTTAAGTGAAATGAGCCGTGTAAGGCAAACACGTCACCTCTGAAAATAAACTTGACAATTTTGCTTAAAGTACGCCCTGAAGGAATAGAAAGTTCAAGAAATTCGATTTATGTGTTCGATTTACGATTATATCATGTCCTAACTAGGATAGGTAATCATTGAATTCCGTTAAGGTATGAGATATTTATATTTTGTAAAAACTTGATGATGTATAAAGCCCACCCCAAAGTTTCAAGGGTGTTCATGGGCAGAGATTACTACCTTTGATCAGGTGATTTGCTTGCTCGTTTGCCCTTTATAATATATAAAAAAAATATTATTTTGAATTTTACAATAAGTAAATATATTTGCAATCTGTTCCGTCTATTAGCAGACTAACTACGGAAACGCTATGAACATGTAGACATGTTTACAAATCACAAGTTACAAAAATAAAACAAAGTAGTTATAGAAACTGTTTATTTTCATCTCTTCCAATACACATTTATTGAAACACATTAATTTCAACACACAATTAATAGAATTGTGCGTTTCAAAATTTCACATTCAAAGAGACCTCAATTATTTCAACATATACTATAAACAACCAGAGACATTTTCTTCAGTCTAAAGTTACTTGTGATTATTATCAATAAAATAATTTGTAAATTATTAAACTTAAGTAAAAAATGAAACATAACCTAAATTTATACTACTTTTAAGTATAATATTACTTTAGATTAACACTTTAATTCTAATTAAGTATCATAAAATAATAATAATAATAATTTATTGTATTTAATTTAAAGTTATCAAACAAAACTTGTTTTACTTACATCGATAATACTTTAATAATATGTACAAACAATTATTCCAAAAAATACAAAATTGTACTATAGGAATATGAAGGCATCGAAGACACCAACTTTGTTTATGTTTTAATAAAAATGTCTACTATTTGGTATTAAATACGGTTTCTAATAAAGTAACATTAATATCTCACATCTTTAAAAGGTATATATAATTTCATTTTATTTATTAACTTGATGCTATCCTTACATACTGACTAAATTTAATAGACTTCAATATTTACAGAAATTAGTTGACCAAAATCTACTGGTCCACGTTTAAAAATATTTCACATTATTTAATACCTATCCTTATAATGTTTCATACTATGCTTACAACAATGTCTTTGTTCGGGAGATAAATTCAAATGAACAACATTTATTGACCGATCAAAAGTCACTCTCGGAAGTCATCGAGTCAACGTCTCTTCAGTATCACTAGAACTCCTTGAACTTTCTTTTATTACATCCAACTCTTTATTGGAAAGAGACGAATGGCGTGAAAACTTTTGTGTTCCGTTATGTTCCATTTTATCATCGTTACATTCGTGATCATCGACATATTCCTTATTATCATCAGAGTCATCTTCTAGCACATCATTCACTTCTACTTCTAATAAATTATCATTATCTTTACCGTACGCGAAATTTCTTTCATGGCTCAAACTACGTATTCTGTCCAAATTATGTTCTAAATTTGGCATATTATCATCATTCAAACACACTGAATCGTTAAATTTCCACTTAATATTAGAGTTAAAATGTTCTACACCAGGATAGACACTAACACTATTGCTTCTATGCCCGAAGACCGGACAGTTTCGGTACTCTCACAATTCCGGATGCCGATTATTACACATCTTGGTGAAATTACCTTCATCCAAGCTTAAATTAGAACGAGAACGTCCACAATGTAAACTAGCACCAGGTCTAAATAGGCAAATATCGGAATTCTTTAACCTGCATTGTCTTGAGCACGATTCAATTTGAAAGGCAGATCTATCTATATGCCTATACTCTGTGGGGCCATAACCATCGAAAAATCTAGGTCCATGCTTACAATGGCCGTGATAGCTTTTAAATGATCCCGTGCATCGTATTGGATCTCTATAACATTTTTGAAGGGCATGAAGAGAATTGGATGAGACTGTACGTTCGAGTATTTCACCCCAATATTTTTCTCTTAAGCCCTCGAACTCTCCTTTTGAATGCAGTCCTTCCGATGTAACAGGTGAGCCACAACAGCCAGTGGTCTTTTCATATCCCGGAAACGATTTCGATTTACGACAACAAATCTGCAACGAATGCAAAATATTAAAAATACATCAAATATAAATAATGCACAAGGATGCTCATCTTATCTTAGACTTACATAGTACTGAAGAAGATTATTACTTATTCGTCTAAAGTGGCTATTCAAGAGCCAATACAAGAAAGGATTCCAAAAACTATCGCTGAGAGCTATCCATGTCACGATGAAGTCTAAAGTTGGCGGAACCTGTAACAGATAAGAGTTATAAAAAGAAATGGGGGAATAATTTAAATGTAGAAATGCTATGAAAGCAGTACCTTACATCCAGTGCAAGCGGCGACCACTTCTTGGATAGTCGCGGGTGTAACCATAACAATAAATCCTAAAGACATTGCCGCCATCGTACGTGATGTGCTAACACTATGCGGTCTTATCGGCGCTTGTATTTGCTGTGGAATGGAAAATTATGGTGTAAATTATGTTTGAATAATGATCGTGCAAGAATTCATGAAAGCAAAGATTAAAAAGACGTTCTCGTTTACGACGAACATATATTATCATCGAATAATAATAATTTAATTGTTTGGTCTGGTTTGTTTGGTGGCTTGTTTTTTTTCCTTTTTTCTTAAGTTTTTTTGTATGTACATGAATGTTCATTAATTTTGATAATCACTTTATTTTCCTAAAGAACGTATTGTTATATTAAATATACTTATCAGGATTATAAAAAAAATTCTCTGTTTATATAAAATATAAAAATCAAGACTCATACCACATTTTCAATTTCAATATGAGCTTTAGTGCACGCTTGCGATAATCCGTTAGATCGTGAATCTTCGCATTTTCCTCTTGTCTTGCTTACGTGAAACCCAGAGCCGTAACAATACATAAGAGCCATTGTGGTTGGAAAATAATACGCACAGCACGACAATATTCTGCGAAAACAACACATTTGGACTCAAACTATGTCACATTAGGGAACAAGAAATAAACCAAAATTGCATAAATATTTTAATTAAATACTGGTATATGGTAGAGAAATTATATTTTAATTTAATTGTAGGTTATTAAGAAACAAGTACCTGAATGCTACTCTACTGTGGAAGACATCGCAGGCCATTAAACCGGTCGCGTTGAAGTAGTATCCTGATCTTGGCAGCACCATTACAGCAAATAGGGACACAGACAAAATCCACGTTATACTTATCACTAGGACGCAACCCTGAAAGAAAATTACATACAATAACAAAAGACTCTTTTAGATTATAGATATTATATATGAAATAAAACATGACATATAAGAGTATGAATAACGTATAAGCAATATACGTCGGTAATTTTAGTTGCAGGTACAAAATGTGTAACTACAGTTACTTATTAAGTATATAAAGACATTTTTTGTCTCGTTTTATGGACTGAAAAACAATTTTCCTAACCTAAGGAGAAGACAAAAGTAATACATTATGTATACAATAAACGTTCTACAGTAAAGAAAACTGTAAGAATATTGTTGTTAAGTCAAGATTTCTCGGATATGATCTAGGATTTATTACGATTTCAACTTACAAGCCTTTCTAGAAATGAAGTTGAGATACGAAATAAACTCCAAGTAAGAAAATATTTATCGGCCTCTAAAAGTATTTTGTTATTTTATTTATTTTATGCTATAACGGGTTGAGCAAGAGGTTATCTTATAATAAATGAAATTTCTATTTAATTGATTTTTATTTATTTCTAAATCACAAAAAAATAATAAATGTTTATAATACATACCTTTTTGCTCGAGTGTCTATGATAAGTTCTCGGGTGTAACAAATACAAATATCTATCTATCGCCATACATACTAAAATAACAGCACTCTGTTGACTCACAGCTCCCCGTAAAAGCGCCTGTAATATAAATTTGTGCTTTCAGCTTTATTTCCAGTAATACAATAAGGTACAAGGTTGGATGCAGAAATCAGGGACAATATTACGGAAGCTAAGTGGCCGCATCTTACAAAATATAATAAGGCGAGGCGGGCTTGAGCTGCCTCGGAATTGCGGATCGAAGGAACGGATTGTATAATTTTACAAAGCGTAAACTTTTCGAAATATCGACATTCCGCTTGGTCATGGTCGACCATTAACGTTAACTGAGACGCTGTTACCATAGAACTTTACCGACTTTATTGTGCTATGATGATTTTGTCGACATTTCACCCACATTTAATCTTTTGAACTGTTTATTCGTATTACTTGAAAGGAGTTCGCACAATGGTTGCCTCCACATTGTTGTCTGACTTATTGTGATTATTAATCCATCACTCCAAAAGCATGGCAGTGGCAATAAAACGACATTAATTTTCTTTGAACGGGAAAGTTCTGGGAATTTTTGTCACGTAATTTCATGCAGAGTAACCGCGTTATAAAAATGAAAATAAAATATTGTGATCTTTATTCTGCGATTACCTTTTAGCCTTACTTTTATGTAATTGCAAACTTTCTTCCATGCTAGAACTTTACTCATTTTCTCTGCGTCCCTTGTTTAAATAAAGTTTCGCAAAGACTTCGCTGCTCGCTTATCTCTAACTGGATTAAGCAACGCTTGAAATTTGATGGAGAAGTAATACTGTATATTTACTTACGAGTTTTGCAAATGGTTATGAGGGAGACAAATTACCTGGATTTGACAGAAGATTTCCCCGTAAGGCCAACACTTGTACAACGCGGGAAGAAGGGCCACAGGTGCTACTAATATTCCGGTGAACAAGTCATTTAATGCTAATGACGTTAACAAATACCTGGGCTGAAACATCAGTACGGATTAAGTGTGTTCCTTAAAAATAATTTACAGTGATATTTATAAGGAGGATTTGATTTTATATTTTGTTTGCAGTAAATAAATATTAAATAGACTACTGAGACTAGTGAGGCTAAGCGCAGACCCTATCTCACATGTTTGCTTTCTTACTTCATTTTTCTAAACTAAACTGTATATGCTTATATAAGTTTTATCTTACCTGGTTATCAATATATTTAACGTATCGTCGGTTATTCAGAACACAGATGAGCACTAAGTTGCAAAACACGATGGCCATGGATAGGGCAAATATGAAGAAGGCCTTTATAATAT
This sequence comes from Eurema mandarina, assembly GCA_018238005.1. Classification (NCBI taxonomy): domain Eukaryota; kingdom Metazoa; phylum Arthropoda; class Insecta; order Lepidoptera; family Pieridae; genus Eurema; species Eurema mandarina. The sequence goes on from DWAJ01000427.1 coordinate 18,803, forward strand.
CGGCTGTGGCTGGAAATGTCGAGGGCCAGCCTTTACCGTTCAACCAACAGGAACTATTAGCAAGAGACGGCGCTACCAGCAAAGCACCCTTTGTCGAGTCAAACATAGTCGGCGCTTGCGAACAGCAGCGCACTCGCTTCTTGTCAAAGGCATTTAGATCTGTGCGATGCGACTATAGAAAAAGTGACTGGCCTGAGTTTTGTACGGACGATGAGCGAGCCATTTTCAAACGGACATTTTTTTACGCTGCTGCAACCTGAAACAAATAATTATCTTTACAAAAAGTCTTAGCTTATCTGAATAGTGTACTTTTACTCAATCGGAAGGCATGTTTCTTTATAAGTAACTAGCCGTGCCCCGCGGTTTTACCCTTATAGTTTATAGGATATAAAGTACTCTATGTTTTAATCCAGGGAATAACATATCTACATGACAAATTTTAACTAAATCAGTCCAGTCGCTTTTGGGCGAAAAAATAATGTCGCAAAATTCCACATTTATATTATTATTTTTTATTATTATTATGAGTAATATAAGAAGACAAGCATCATAGCATGACATCATACAAGAACATTTCTATAATTATTATTCTTAAATATTATGATTACTTATTGTACTTTTGATTTTTATTTAATTGCTAATTTAATGTAATTTTAATTTTAAACTAACTGTATTTATTGCGTGTTGGGCCTTTCAAGAACTATGTTGTACACTATTATCATTATTAATTAAGTTTTTTTTTATGTTTTGTATTTTTGTATCAACAAGTGATTGGCCAAATAAATAAAATAAATAAAAAATAATTATAATATCTATCACCCCTTTCGTAATTATCATTCCTTCATGTTGTTTACGGGCAAAGAAACCCGACGTAATCTTAACCGCTAACGTGCTAAGTAAACACACAAATGAGATGGATACTCATAAATACTGCTTTCAGAATTCAAGTCAGAAACCCAATAAAAGGGTATCAAATATTCCTGTTGCGTTGGGTCGACGGTCTAAAGCACCGAATACGAATCAATCCCGTATTTGTTGTCACTTCCCTATAAATATCCTCACTTTTCTTTTACATGAATACAAAAAATATACGCTTGTAAACAAAATTTACATACGGTAAACATGAAACTTATTTACCAATGCAAAGAGAGGTTACTTTTAGAATTTGTACGCTATAGGACTTACACAATTTTATATAATGAAATGTTACAAGAAACTACATATAAAAAAATTTGTTTGTCATCTTTTGCAAGTACCAACTGTAAGTCAATCTTAACATAGAATAAGTAACGTACCTACTGTTTTATTTGTTTTATATATTTATTATTTAATAATTTCGTAATGAAACGCTCACCTGGTAATATAAATAAGTTTTCTCTATATAAGCGGGGTGCTTGCGTAAACGCTTTAATAACGTAGAATGCAAACCGGAGACAGTTTCCGCAAACAATCGTAATAAACTTAAGTTTAAAGAGCAAAAGCGACTTCAAGAAATCCATTTACTATCCCACTTGAATACTTTGTTTATGTTCTAGTGTCTATTATTTGTACTTTAATAAATTGAATTACTATTCAATTTGATATCTACGAATGCTGATGTATGCTGAAAACAAAATGTGGTTTCAAGCTCATAGGATTACTTCGACGTCAATATCAATATACTTTAACTATAAAAAGACTCAAACGTCAAATCAGTAACTCCTTTAGCTGTTTTACGGTTTTTTTGTATACATATTTTATTTATGTAGTTTTTGACACTAGTATTTCAATTCAATTATAATTCAGTGCAATATTGTAGTCGTGGCAAAAATGTAGAAAGGTTGTATAAAAATTGATCAACGTCAATTTGGTTTCTTAGAAAATATACAACAGTACTGTTGGTCATACACGGTAGGTTTCGATTTACAGTCTCGCTATTATCTTTGAAGTAAATAGAATGATACACCGAGCTATATTGAATAGACAGACCATGCAATATATGTAAATTACTCGAGAACCCAAACAAAAGGTACACTAATATGTCTTAATTATTTCCACGTACACCATGTTGCAGTACTATTTGCAAACTTATATAACAGTAAAAATATATGCAGCTATATGAATACCTAATAGAACATATTTTAAAAATTTGGTACATATGGCAATGTCTTTGTTACGGTAGGCAAGTGATGATTAAAAAAACACTAAGAAAATTGGGAAGGCTCGCAAAGCTACCGAATTTTTTGATATTGAACTTCAATCTAAGTAGTCCGCCATAGCAAAAAATAACTTATTAAAATGTAATTGCACTAGTACCTGTGTCGTAATTTAAATAAGTGAACATTAAGTAATTAGTAACAGCTTATAATTTTACAACTTAGGTGACCCTTTTTATTAGTTACCGTGGTAGGATGTCAATATTTAGTTCAAAAATAATTTGAAATAAGTACCTATCTACATATTTAATGAGCTTATTTGTTAAAGCTATGGAATATATGGAAGTTGCAAGTAATCCAATTTTACTTAACAACTTTGATCTTCTAAGAAGTGGATGACCGTTATTTGGGTCCCGACCCTTATTAAAACCGCAAGATTAGATTTCAGAAAGTTAAATTTCATTATAAGATCACGTATGAGCATAAACGATAAGGGCTTGTTTATTTTATAATGCAAACACTGACACGATCTGAATTCTTTGAGTTATTTCTCTGGAAATCGATACATCGGACATTCCTTTATGCTAATACAATTAAACAAGTCTATTTCACAGTTACGGTTAACATATTTCATACAAATACTAAAAAGATAGCCGAAGAATAAAAGAAATGTTTTTCTTTTGTTAAATTTGTTTTGATTTCTTGACCTATACCCAAAGCTGTAATAACGCTAAAATTATCCGTTGTCTATAAATAGACTAAAACTGGGCTTATTATAAGTTTAAATTTAACAAGGTAAGGTTTAATTTCATGAATAAACTATAAAGTTCTACTGATCTAAATACCGTAATACCCTTTCTAATAAATTTATCCTTGAATGAACCCCTATTAATAGTTCTTAACAAAATAAATAAACTCATTTACATAGCGTAGTCTACACTTATTTACATAGCAATTCAATACTGCTAGCAAAAGTTGTAAGTCGATCTTCCAAGATCTTTGTTTTTTACGACTGAGCAAACCATCGTTAACATTTCACTATTTTCCAACAAGTCACCTAAATCTTTAAAATATATTTTAATTTTTTTTTATTACTTTTTAGGCAATGCCTTAGTATCTTAGAACATGATTCACACTATTTATAAGTTTTAAATATAACCTAAAACCAATGATATTATATTAAATAGATATGTAAAAAACGCAAATTTTTGAAAACGCAAAAACATCCTAATTAAGACGTCTTACCTTTAGGTGATTGGTTGCTGGTGCATTCACGCGCAACTAACAAAACTATCTATTTTTCTTTTTAGTTTTATCATTCATCTCTTGTTACGATAGACGTTTCGACTTGTATGTATATGTGCTGCCGCTGCTGTGCGCAACACTTTTTTCCGTTGATTTGTATAACATATCTATTATATAATATCATTGCCTAAAACTTGTAAAACTTTTAATAAATTTCAAGCACGTAGATACTTTAATAAATGTTAGCAAGCGTCGTGACATAAGGAAAACAATTTTTCCAAAGTTATAGTCTCAGTCGCGACGGGTGTCCGAGTGGGTGATGTGGGTCGCAATAATTATGAAATTCTCATTCACCGCCTACATGACGCCTAAACACAACTTCTGTATTGTTTTACTAATATTTGGCGACGTTTGTGATGTTGATACAAGTTTCGCTTTGTAAAAACGTATTCATAAGCAGACTAACAATTATAGAAATAGAGAATAACAATTATAAAAATGAGAACATAAAAATATATAAATTTATAAATATTTTATATAAAGCGGGAATTCCCAAGACGTCACACTAATGAGTAGGCAAGGTCGACAACAGTTTTAAGGAAATAATATGATACTACTATTAATGTTTCTATATCATATAGACCTTCACGTCACGATGACGATGCAAGTTCTAGATATTGATTAAGAAAATGAAATTAGTAATTTGATTTTGCTATATATGTAGTTGAAAAAAAAGCATCCTTTAAATCAAAATAACAACGTACAAACTAAGATTTATGTGATTTAATAAGCTTGTGAGATATCTATAATGTTCCAAGTTCCTGACATGTTAACACCACAAATGTATTATCATTCTAGTATTGTTATAGGTCAGGGATGTGTTCTATTTGGCTCACAGGACTTGGCTCCTACACAACTACGAGATAAACCATGTTTACATCATATTGGAAATGATTTTTCTAAAATAAATAACTAATATATTGCACCTGTAGAGGTTACTACATATTAGGTGGATGTTAAATTTATTTTAATATGAACAAAAAAAGGTGCTAATGACGTAATATTACAATTATAGGTATTTTTCATAAGTAAAAGCGCCTTTAAAGTACAGAGTACATCTTGGAGTTTTAATAAAACTGTTAATGTCATACGTTTATTTTTCGTTAAAAGTGTGCTTATATTAATTTTAAAATCGTAGTTAGAGTAAGCGGTAAAATGAAAGGTTGTGGAAACATCATACTGGAGAAATAGATGTTACTGAAAATAAAGGAAAATTGTATGCGCGAATAGCGTTTTCTATAATTAAATAAAATGTTTTTTAGATCCCATTACCCAATGCATTCTTAATTGTATATACTAAAACTACTACTACAAAACTAAAAAAAAAACTTTGATTTATACATGTTTAGGATACCCATAGAAAAGATACATCCGCTTAATTTTCTTTATACGTGTAGTCTTTATATTGTTTTAATGTACGCCAAAATTATTACACATAAAATCCATGTTCTATCAACGTTACCTTAAATTGAAAAGATAATCTCTCAAGAGATTAACAGAAGATTAAATTCACATGGTTGTCTGATAGACTGTCAGACTCATTTACACGCAAATGAGCAGGTCAAAGTTCAACGCAAGGCTTTTGCGTAAAACACTTTTACAGAAGAAACGTTGGAATAAGAAATTGTACTTTGAATTGAAAACAAACGGATCGGTATTACATTTTTACACTGTTGCTGTAAACATTCCATTACTTGTTTATTTGTATTGCATCATTTTATATTGTTAGATGCTCTTTGTATTTGTTCTTTTTTTAATAATACAAATACCATTGCAAACTGTTTCGTGCAAATATTATTGTATTTATTTAAACTGGTTGTTTTTAAATTTCGAATGATCATTTTGACGTGTATTCGAATTCGCTTCTATTTGGTTAAGTTCTATATTTAATGGCATTAACGTTTGTATTTTGTATGTACCTAATTCAGAATAAAATATTCAATTAATAACTCAGTTATATTGACTTTGTTATTGAAACTGTTTAAGAATGGATATATAAATTATATTTTAATTGCATTTCTACTATTATAGCTTTCATTGAAATAATAAAACGTATGTCCGACTACATAATAACTAAATCTAAAATCTGTATAGTACTTTGTCATCCGCGCCATTAAAATCAACCACCTCCTATATTACAAGATGGAATATACAAACATATTTACATACACATTTGCTTTTCGCTTGGCCGCAGATAAGGCCGCGGCGGTAAAAAAATCAGTCCCGTGGAATAAAGAAATTTTCTCAAGTCGTCAGCTGTATCTATAAGTATAGATAAGCCTGCAGCACTACAATCTTACAAGATTACCGTCGCCTTGAATGTTATTGACAGTCCTAAACTGAATTGGCTCTTATAAGGCTTATGTAAACCTAATTAAAGTAGCGTCACTGACACCGCTTAGCTGGAAGCCTGCCAATATTTTTTTATGGTTGTCTAACCTATTATGGCTCCGTCATGCTACCACTCAACCGTTATATATTTAAGATTGGGAATAGTTCATCAGATTATGTTGTAATAAGTTATTTATTTAGTTAACATTAACATGTGTCAATACGAGTTACATGCATACGACTTGGTGAAAAGTAAATCATATACATATAAGATCGTAAGAAAGATGTATATAAAGATGTATGATGATTATAAAGATGATAAGTACTTACTAAACTTTTTCCGCAAACACTTTCTATTATGTATATTTTAAAAATATATTATTTTTATATTATTGCTTCTTTACAATCATTTACGGCTGATGAAATAACATAAGTTAAAAATAATCTAGGTATATAATCTATATAGACTCTCTATAAAAAAACTGATAACTTAGATCTATAGATATACCTAAATAATCAGTTTTTTTTAATATTTGTTATGATAAAAACCTAATATTTAATGAGGATTGTTTCATAAGGAATGTTTCTTCGCTTATGTATGGACTACCCGCGTCCAAGTGCAACTAATAACGTCTGATGGATTTGAAATAAACATTTAAGCTATTCCCTTAAGACCTTTATTCGTAATGGTTAACAAAACCTAAGCGAATCGTAATCCCTTTAAAAATCTAAGCTTATTCTTTCTATACTTATTTATTGATACTGAAGCCAGAGTATACGTTTCCTTTTCATATTCTAATTTTAAGATCCAATCAATTTAATTTCTGAATCCCTAAAGCTATTTCTACTCACAAAACGCCCCTTGCCCCGAGTCGCAAACAACATTTGAAATGGTCTGGTTCACATGTGTGTCACGAAATATTTTTACGATAATTTACCCTAAAGGAATTTATTGCATTAAGAAACTGTTACGTAAGCCACAGAAAATACTTTGCTCTCAGGAAAACGTTATTTAATGTTTATTCACCTTTAGTTGAAACAATGCAACAACTTTGTTAAAAAAAAAATATGTAATAATAATAGAAACACAATCAATTAAGGCAATTTTTATAACCCTATGTCGTCGGATTTACTTTATCAAAGAAAATAAGGAAATATAAACATTAGTTTAAATATAACAATGTAACATACAAATGCAAAATAAGTTCATCTTAAAAGACGCATAGATTAAAACTGCATTAAACGGGATAATTTCTATTATAAATTTCTTCATCAAACGTTTATTAACAACTTTCAGAAAAAAACTTTGATATTATTTCCAGTCCTAAGTATTTGGAATAAAATAAAACGTATGAAAAACAGAAAACGTTCGTGCAAAAAGTTTTCATTATTTGGAACACGACCTTTAACAACTGAATCTTAGATTCACCGTCACACGGAGAATTGCGTTAAAGAAAAACATTTTTCCTGTACCCGCCCGATTATGTATTCCGCTCCGGTGTCGGAAAATATGTGAGATATGATAAATTCGATATTCCTTCAATATCTTCACGCAATACATTTATTACTATAGGTCATGCATATTTTCGTCTGGTTCATACCAAATAGAGCCCGATTTGGGCTCGTAATACAAATATAATATAATAGTATATTGTAGTATCTTTTAATTTTCATAAACAGTAACATATCTCAGAGGTCTTAGAGGTATTCTTATAAACCCAATTAAAAACTTATGGCTTAGTTTTTATTATACTCTTTATGTAAAGCTCAATAATTGTTGAGCTTGTTTAAACAATACAAATATAATTAAAATAACACTATAAAAGGTACAGCAAAAGGTCGTAATCTCTGAACGCCGAAACAAATAAACCGATATCGATATAATATAAAAGTTATATATTAATCTATTAATCCTTTATCTAACTGAGGGGCAAGAACAAGTATATTCATATATCTTACCCTACTATTTACTTTATTAACATCATTGTAGTCACAAAAACATGTGTCATAGTATAACCTAAAATATTCAATTTACCGGAACTTTTATAGTCTGGTTTTACAGCTTTCCATCTATACCATCATAAATCTAGAAATTGTCTGAAGCAACAATCTACATTGTACGAACATAATGCGTACAAGAAGGCTAAAATGTTATATTGAACGTTACCGAAAGCAGCTCCCACGAGACATCATTTAGGAATACATTAAATATTCATTATCGCGCGATAAAATTATAGAATACCTTACCTGTTACCACAAAAGTACGAATTCAGATCGAAAATCAATGTCTACATTAGCATATCGGCGTATCATTTGGCTGAATGTGTGATTTTTTATGTGCCATTGTACGGAAAGATTTTATTAAGTATTAACACATAACGATCCAACTTCCCTTTGAAGCGTGAGATGGCATTAGCTTTAGTAAATACAATAACATTTACATATGAAAGCATATCTTTTGTACAGTCGAACTAATCTCTTAAATACAAATGTATCAAGCATGACTCTCATAATGTTTTTATATCTCTCAAAACGTATATTATGTCAACCCTTTTATCTTCAAACAATGTTAAAATAATACAGTATCTTCTTAGCGCAATAAAACATGGTTCATCTTCGTATTAAATGTTACGGAGTTAACGAACTAATTAAACTATAACCCGTTTAATTACTTGTTAAATTAAGCAATAGCGATACAACACAATACATTTGCATACACTGACCGCTGGAAACACCGCAAAGTTGGACCATTTCAGCGATATAATCGCGTCGTTTGTCACGTTGCATTACAAAGGAAGAAGCAACGAGAACTAATGGTATGCTCTATACTTAAATCGATGTCACTTGCTTTTACCGAGAAATGTTACAACTATATGTACATTAGCGATATAGAAGTATTTGTATATCGGTTTTCGTCTTGAGGGCTCTTTGTTACAAAGTAAAAGTGTAATACTTTTATTAGACAAAAGGTAATTTTTAAAGTATCTTATATACTTCTAACATTCATATGTAAATATACGAAAAAAACGTTCAACAAAGGTACATAATTAATATATTGAAAACAGGAAATTGCATACGCGATTATATAACGAAACTTAAGTTCCTTACAGAAAAGTATAGGCTATTTTAAATAAACTCTTCCATCGTATAATATTATGCATATTCTGTGTTTACTACTGAGTTGTGACAGGTAACGACCAAGAACCCAATTAAATGCAGAAGGGTGCTCGAGCCAAATGTAGCCTCTTAAGATTAATATAACTAAATATCCGAACTATGTGATTATTACTTCTGGGAGTCGGCCAACCGCCAAGCAACGAAATACGAAGACTCTAGAATATTCTCGATGTCCCGAGATTGCGGAAACTGAGCAAATCCACTGCCAAAAACCATAGAAATTATTGCGGTGACACGCTTGTGTCCTACTGAAATAATCAAAAAGATAATTTTGAATTCCTAATTCTGAGCTACTCTCATAGAGCACTTTATATCTATTAGACTATATAATATTTGCTTTTATTAGTTTGACAAGCTTGTTTTATTAAAAGCCGTAATCAGTTATTTTTTCCTAAATCTATACAATGTTTTGTAAAGCCAATTTTGTACCCTATCCTCAATTTTATAAAAATCAAAATTGAAGCGAACCAGCTTTTGTAATAGCTTCATGTTCACGAATTTCGGGTTATAAATTCCACATCCAACAATAGGCTGTCGGTCTGTCATCGGCCGTAGTGTGACAGTGTTACCCGGAAACCGATCTTGTCATGACAGCGTTTCATACCTATCGCGTCCTTTGACGTTTCGATATGGGAATGGACTAAAAATGAAACCAATAGAGACTGCTTATTAGCAGTAATGAGGCAATAAAAATTGTTGAAGTTGTAAAAACTGTTCGCACAATATACAAACAGCATGTTATACCAATCCTTTTATTAAACTGAAGCAGTCGACTCTGTTAATAAGCATACTACAGAAAAAGTTGGCAGTTGTTACAAAGCTGTTTCTACTTAGGTTTATATTAGAAAAGCTAGTTTTATGCCGTTGTTCATTGAATTAAAATAACTACATTTAATATGGAAATCAAAAACGTATAGCTGCTTTCAATTTACCTCAAGAGACCATATACCTTGACGTCAATTATGATTACAAAGAGTAGTTTTATCTCGACAAAATGCAAGTAAAAACGCTATGCAAAGCTGAGAATAGAGCTAGGGAATAAAAGAAAAATGTGGCCACAATAAAACCTACACAAATAAATTCACTGCTTCCACTTACAGCGGAATTTTCAGGTCATAATATACATGTCGTGGCTACGAAGACTGAGCAAAGCGGAGATTATGTAGAAAAGTGTGGTTCTCACTAAAGCTAACGGAACTGTGCGCGAAGTTTGCTGTAATCACACGTTGTCTAGTATTATTTAGCTTCTCATAGACATTTCTGTATGTTAACTTATTAGATTACGTTTTTAAAAATATCTTTTAAATTTTCATCGAATTGTGTTACACTATTACATATAAGTAAAAACTAAAAACCCTTCGCAGTGTCTATGCAAATGTTTGCGACTATTTCAAGACGTACTTGACAGATTTTATCCAGCTTCACATAACTAAGCAACTTATAATTCTGCAAAAGTGTTATAATGACACTCCTCTTTAATAAACTGAATTTTTAACGACTTAAGTTCAAATAACCTTAACACATAAAAATAATACTAAAAAACAGTTCTCCATTCAATAACGCTTCAAAAGCTTTAAGAATGTACGTTTTACACAGCATAAAAGGATTCTAAGTACGAGACTGAAGGTATACATTGCTTCGAATCAAAGTAAGCTAATTTTCTGGCAAATGTATCGACAAAGTTAGCTGAAACGCAAATAAAATCTATAAAGGAATTGACTGTTCAATGCATTCACCAGTTTGGCAGTTTTAGACTTACACATGCCGTAGTGAGCAGATCGGTTCAATAAACATTTGGGAACTCGTGTTTATGCCTACTCGAAGGAGAAGGAAAGATAAAATATACTACGTGTATACTTTTTGTTTTGGCTAGTTTGTTTTTATGGTTTCTTAATGGTCTTCTTTTTCTAGTTCGTTGCTGGTTTATATAAAGACAACATTTCTTATTGAATCGCGCCTTTAGTACCTACATAATTAATAAATTACTTATTGAGAAATATCATAACGAAGAACTTATTGAAATTTATATTGTAGTATATTAATTTCTTTACATTTATATTTGACTCATTTCATACTGGATTGAGTCAAATATAAATGTAAAGAAATTAATATACTACTAAAGAAATTAATATAATGGACGGCACGCCGAACCAACGCATCCATCCTGAAAGAGCTCGGTATTACCACAAGGTTGTCCGCTATCTGCTTCCAGCGTATTCTCAAGTACTTCGGTCACATCGCTCGTGGGAGCCCTGATAACCTTGAGAAGCTGATGGTTGTTGGTCAGGTCGATGGTAAAAGATCACGCGGTCGCTCACCTACTCGCTGGTCAGATCTCATAAAGAAGCTTACCGGCCTACCAATAACTGAAGCTATGAAGACCGCCAAGGACAGGCAAACATGGAGAAGTCTCGTGCTAACTGGACACGACCTTCAGAAATGAAGACGCCGATTAAGAAGAAGAAGATTCATTTTTTTATTTTACTTTTTTATCTGTATTGTTAAAAATCTAATTGAGGAAAAAATAAAATAAATGATAAATATAAAAATCTATTATTTACTTCTGCATATATCACAATATCCACTTAGCGGCTAAGGATAAGTAAAACGATGACGGATTAACTTACATATTGTATTTTAATTGGATAACCTATAAAGAAATAGTCTATTCAATGATAAATTAGGTATATTAATTTCGCTCTTGGTGCGCAATGGAATATTGGTGGATTTTAGTCGGTATGGCCCTTCTAGCGAGTCCGACATACATAGCCGCCTCCGTCTCCGAGGAGGACGCAGTATCTTTAACAGGATTTCCCAACATCGGATCAATTTCAATTTATATTAGATATACTCTATGTTATAGCGTTTTTTAGTTGATAATGATGAATTATATTTAAAGGGCTTAAGCAAAAAAAACCTTTAACTATTTTTATTAAAACAATTAGGTCGGTGAAATTAAGTATAAGGTAACAAGACTTCTAAACTTGGAATAAGTCAGATCCATACCGCTCTTAGGAAGCTTGATATTGTAAACCTAGTGTATTAATTATGCTATACTAATCTAAAAACCACATTACTTTTTTATTGAGATCGATATGAATCGAGAAGGATTATACGCGAGAATAATCTATGAAGATGTTTGTTACCGTGTGAAAATAATGCATATAATAAACACGAGGAGCTCCATAGACCCAACAGTAGTTAACAATATAAATAAAAAGAAAAAAATTGTGCGATTTTTTTTAATACCTATTTGTGGGAGAGATATAATCTGTATTTACGCGCGAATTGTCGAAATGAGTCCGGTTCATTCAACCATAGACACAAGAGGCAGTAATAGACACAATAATAGTTTAAATTCTAAATTGTCTAATGTGATTATGACATGATTGCGCGGAATTCGGAAAGCGGTGGTCGCGGCGTCGCGTGCGTCCGCCATATTAACATAATTGATGAAAGCTGAGCGCGATGTTTTGTGGACATGCCTGATTCACAGATAAAACACATTTTACAGTTTCTGGTGTGTTATGTCACAGATAATTATAGGAAATGTTTAAAAATATGAATACTTTTATGGTAATATAATAGATGGCCACTATGAAGTTATTGATTTCTCTGGCGTCCTCGAGTAATTTTATTTAGTATTTGCAAAATGACGTGCGCACTAATACTTCAAAAAATTAAAAACAATAAAATATAATTCGGTTTCAATATATACAAAATGATTTAGATATATATTTACTCTTTATTTCAAATAATAATAAATATACTATTATAACTATTATTAACTAGCTGTTGCCCGCGACTCCGTCCGCGTTTACTTTCATAAAAAAATTATTCCCCTGGAAACTGGATAAAAAGTATCCTATGTCCTTCTCCTGGCTCTAAACTACCTCTCTGTCAATTTTCAGCTAAATCGGTTCAGCCGTTCTTGAGTTATAAGTGAAGTAACTAACACGACTTTCTTTTATATGTATATAGATTGTAAGTGGGGGCCTAAAACTACAAACTAATATAGGGCAGAGATCTGCAGACAACCCTACCAAGAAAACTTGTACAATAACAAATTTTAAAAGATCGATAAGATTCCAAAAAAAACGAATAGACAAACCGTTAAATTTGAATTAGTCAAAAAATTCTTAATAGCTATCTTAACTTAATAAGAAATATTTTCATTATCTACTAAAATAAAAAATAAACAATACATTTGTATTGTTAGCAAAAATAAGAATATATTTAATGCTAAGCGCGGCTTGGCCTAGTTGGACACGTACTGCAAACTGTCTCGTTGAATGAGCCATCTCTATTGAGACGTACATTGTTTAATAGTCTATGTTTAACAGAGAATAACTTAGCATTAGTCGCCGCGGGTTGCTATGCGATTATATTTGAGCTGAAAATAGCTGTATTATTGTTGAAGTATTCTTAATTTCATTTTTAGATTTCATTGTTTGTGATTTTGCGATTATAGTTAGGAGTGTTTTTTTTTTTGGGAAGTAAATAGTAATACATCATTTTCACCAGCACAGGGGCTTGGTGCCTACAATAGGCTACAAGCAAAGAAAGACTCAATATAAATCTCAATGCGAATTCAAATAAGTAGTGTTGAATATTTAATTTAGATTGTATTTATTGTATTGAATGAATAAATAAATTATTATTATTATTTAATTCATTAAACCAATTGACAGTTGCATAATTTTCCTTAGAATTTTTACCTACAGAAACGAGATCGTTTTCAGTCAAATGTTCCCGCTAAAAAAATGTCAGGTTGACAGCTTTAGATAAGGAAAATTTTAGCGGTAAAAAAGCTTATCAAATCAAGATGGTGATTGTTATTCGTAGGATCGTAGGATCGTCTTATAAATATTGCATAGTCAGTCAAGATCCCGATGCATCGATAAACGTGTTTAGCATTTCTAATGCAAACAGCTATAAACAATAGCCGATCTAAGTTGTATCATGTTTATTCCATGTAGAATGGCCCCAGATGAGACATCAATATTATACAGTTTTATAATTATTCTTAATAAATATTTCGATAGTCTAATTTGAGCATAATTTTTCACAATAGGTACTTTATATTATTTCTTATTTAACGAACTGCGTTTTGTATTTCAAAAAACAAAACTATTCACTTGTGTTTTTAATTTTACATTTCATCCACGTGATGTTACGAAATCGATCTTATATTTGTTTTTCTATCAATCTATACTAATATTTTAAAGAAATAATCTCGGGATATCTCGGGTAATCTCGGGATCTACTGAACCGATTTTAAATATTCTTTTACCAATAGAAAGCCACATTATTGCTGCGTCATATGCTATAATATCAAAAAAGGATTGTTAACATTATGCCCAACGAAGTGGGCACGGGTCCGCAATAGTAACAATATAATTTAATAAAAATGTCAAACTAGTGAAGTATGCTGTTTCTTAAAAACATTTACCTATCTAAGAGTTTTCTTTTGACCGTAGTTACAAAGTTTTTTGTATATTATCTGCTAATAGGCATCGTGGCGTCACGGCTTAGCTCTAGTAGTGTAGTAGCACGCCATTTGCCTGTCGCGTAATAAATCAC
>DWAJ01000428.1:0-33306 GCA_018238005.1 Eurema mandarina
CCGATTGCGCCGTGGTTCCTCTAGGTTCTTCGTAAAGCTCACTATCACTTTACGAAGGGCAGAACGATACGACTGACTGACTCTACTAAAGACGACTTGATGACGATTTTACTTGACATTGGCAAAAAGCTAAACGCTAATGCCATAATATATAAGAAAGAAAGAAAGATAATAAATCAAAACAGTCTAGTTGAAGTTCATTTCTTCAGACACTCAAAGATATTCCATTTTATGTACTTTCTGCGATAAAAGACCAATATGATATAAAAGAAGGAAAGCGGCAGTTTACTTGGATTTTTTCGTTTACGGATTATATGAAAGCTTGGCACTTGGTTTTGTAACTCTTATAGCGGTGAAACAAGGAAAATTGTGGCCAATGATAATAATACTTGACGTCTTTTTCATTACTTACTCACTTCGGCTTAATAATGCTCATTGATTAATACGATATAGGATCAGCAAATATTTTGATTTATCTGTACAAAGTATACAACAAACTCGCTTTCTTCTGTCTGTCCCTATGCCTATGCTTAAGTTTTTACAACTACGCAACGGGATTTTCATGCGGTTTTTTTTAGATATAAAAAGAGAAGAGAGAGAGTAGAGTTCTTGAACAGGAAGATATGTTTAAAAACAAGCGTAATATATGCGTGCGAAGCCGGAACTAGTCGGTAATTTTTATATAAATGATTAAGTGTTGGACTCCTTTAAATACACGAAAATGTATACCTAATACGACTTAACTCAGCATGCAAAAAAATGTTTGACTAGTAATGAGATAAACCTTTTATTTTAAGATACTTAACGGCACTTAAAGCTGTAGTATGTACCTGATGCGAAGAAAAATATTAGCATAATCACTACATAAGCCTCGGTAACCCTCTCTACCTTTCCTTTCGTATTTTAAATAGAAACTTTTTAGGTGTACTTAGAAAAAGTAAGCGAATAAGAAACACAAGTTTTGGACCCTTATAACTTAATTCACCTTTTGAGTCAATAAAATAACAAAATCTATAATAAAACTTACTACTATAGTAGTAAGTTTAGCATCGTTTATAAACGATGCTATTTTTTGTGAAATTTAAGTTTAGTCATCTATAAAATTTAATCTTTATTGTCGAGCAAAACTTCGTAGAAGAGTTATTGCTAATAAAGGGTTCATGCGTCAAGTAAATTGTATTAAGAAAGCTGAATGCAACATGAAATTAGACGCGATTCTTCACTGTAGAATAGCTAAGTACACTCATTAGTAGTTGTAAAGTATTCATTAAATATAAGCTCGGTATTTGCAAGGCAGTAAATTGTGGGGAAAACAGTAGCGGTGAGAGCAATAATTTACGTTCCTGAGAGGCATTTAAACGATTCGTTCACGGTATATCTAAAGCCCGGGGTTTGAACGATTTTAATACGGTATATCACCTCGTATCAACTTCTTAGGAGCTTACGTGTACGTGTACGTAAGGCATATACGAATAGGCACATAATGTCTAACGTTTTATTGGAAATATATTATTACAACCAATATTTGCAATAAAAGCTTCAAGATAACATGGAACGTTACATTTAAATGTCGATGATGCAAACTTTAAAGCCGTCCAAAAATACTACACAATGCGAAGCCAAACTCGCCTTTAGCCGTTGTCACAAAGTTCTAAGAGATAGGACATCCACCCGCATTAAGAAAACGCCGTAGATTACGAGACTCAAATAAAATGCCAGTGAGGTTAAAGGACGTCGATAAAACAAGTTGGGCTATAGTAATATCCACCCCTTATTAACAAAAAAAATATTTATTTATTACTACTTAAACAATTTCTATACAATAAATACTTTGTTAGCAAAAGTTAATTTTATATTTAGTTTTCAAAGGTATTTGTAAAACTTAAATACCACTCTATTTAGATAATATATTGTATATCCTTTATAACAGAACAAAATATCAAAAATGTTATATAAAATTCCAAAGATGAACTATAAAGTTGTAGTAAAGAATTCTCTCGTCAAACAGATACGTAGTATCAATGAGCTACGCCCACATCTGAATTTCAGTTAGACAGTTTAAGATGCGGCGGGTTCAGCCCTGATTCAAGTTTAAACATGAAACTTGTCTTACTAACTACTTCCAGTTCTTTCTAAGTTCTGAAACACATCCGGCGCCACCAGATGCTCTGAGATTTAGTTGTTTTGTCGCGAACGTACAAATTTTGCGGTTCGCTCTTTTACGAGTGAGTAAGTTTTGACACTAATAAAGTACTGTAAGCTTTTTTATTTTAAAAGAATAAAAAACATATAATTTTGTAATAAAATTTAATTCTATTAGGTATATAAAATGATAAAACGAATTGATTTTAAATAGCAAAAATATGTATACAGTTAAATATATCGCGTTTTCACCGTTATCACTTCAAAATAATAGTAGGAACTAGAAATATTTTCAATTAAATCTATGTTTAATTCTAACTACAGTACACAAGCGCAGTAAGCCCCAGCTTGACCTCTTTTGGTACTTAGAAATGTACATTAAACATTACACTGCAGTATCTCGATTGCCACAACTTAAGTTAAATCTTTAATTAAAATCACACGGGATAAAGTCCGGAGATTTATATAAAATATAAGAAGTAGAAATAACAAATACGCGCTGATTTCATTGCTTTATAGTTACAATACACAGAACATAATTTTCTTCATACAAAATAAGTTACTCGTCGTTTCATGAGCCGTCAAAGCATAAATTCAATTTCATTCCGCTAGACGGAAAAACTGTGATCGTCATACATAAAATACACGCAGAGCTGAATCAATACCTATCTATATCTATGAACGAGGACAGAATAAAAAGTGCGCCGTAAATTCTTCTTGAATGCGGCCACTCGCGTTCCCCAATGCCGCTCTCCAGGGTATTGCTATTCGCAGGAATGCCAGATATACCTATCCCCTAGCCACCTCACCTCTTTGTTCGAAAGATTAACTTGCTCAAGCCTTAAGCTGCCTGTCTGACTTCATACTCTAGTATCCTTTCTTAACTAATAACCATCATTATCGTCGCTTCTCATTTATACAATGAATCCAATTGTGAATGATCAAACCATGTCCCTAGCCGACAATAAGACGTTAAAAGAAGTACAAGTTTTTAACAGTAAAATATACGACTATTGGATAAGTCTTAAATATATTTTTTAAGGAAATCCTTACTTATCATCATAGATGTTTTTTACGTATTAATACAAAATCTACTGAAATGATGATCACGTAATTTTACACACATATTCTTGAAGGTATCAGAATGATTGAACGCGAGCGAAGACACTTGTAAAAGCTAGTTATAAATAATATTTCTATAACTTGCGATGGATTTCCATATTGGTGAATTTTTGTGATACTATTATAGATTTAAATGTTAGTTTGAATTTGATGGCAATCTAAATATAAAATGCAATCAATTCTATGAACAAATATTCCGCACAATGCGGAGTTTATTTTGCTCCACATAAAATCAACAAATGAAAACTATCCGCAGTTGAAATAAAAAAGCAATTTACACCACAATCCCCGTTTCACCTTCCACTCGGGAATGTCTTCGACACGGCTCTTTGCGCGAAATTGAAATCACTTGCTGGTACGTGACTTTAAAACCGATCAGTGTACGAGCAAATACGAATAATATTTACTTTGCTTTATTTTTTCCTGTTTCCTCGCTGTCGTTTGAAGCACGCTGACACAAATAGGCTTTGGTTAACTATTAATATTTATAACAGATATCACGATTTCTTCTAAAGATACTTTTTGACAAAAACCATTAGCATATAAGGTGAGCGAGTACCTATAGCATAATAATAAGCGACAATTTCGAATTCAAGCATAAGGCAGCCATTAAGCCGATGGATCTGGGTGGTGTTAAGTAAACACTTGAATCCCTGCGGTAGAGTACACTTAGCTCGCACCAATAATTCGCTATATTGCTATCGACCTACGGATACAAAACATTACCATTCAAATATATTTAATCCATATATCCATACTAATATTATAAATGCGAAAGTAACTCTGTCTGTCTGTCTTTCCAGGACGCTAAAACTACTGAATCGACTAGAAAGAAATTTAACCTGGGGAAGGATATAGGCTACTTTTTAACTGGAAAAAAGGGTTATAAGGGGGGATGGGGAGGAAGGATGGGGTCAAAGTTTATATGAAAGTCCACGGGGACGTAGTCGCGGGCAACAGCTAGTCACAAATAAAACATTTATAGCTAGAAAGAAAAAATGTTTAGTGCATTTATTTTTAAAGCAACAAATGCTCTTAATAACAAAAGATTACCTACCGGTAAAATAATTCTAACAGTGATAGTTTACAAAATATAATTGCTTATTCTTTCAAGGAGAAATGTAGCACTATTGCATTTTGCTTTTCATTACAATTCCTTGCTGTCAAATAATTCCTATTTTACTCGCACTCCGTGTTTCTGTCAAATAAAACTTGTAAAACTATTTAGAAGCGTCTGATATTATTCTAGTCTGACACGAAGGAAGTTTTATAGAAAATATAGTTGTATGTACCTTACAAATTTAAAAATCTTTTTTAAATTTGCACCATTATTACAGGTGGGTATCTTAAATTTGAAAACTGCATATTATATGCAAATCAGCAAATTGTGGAATAGTAAATTAACTTTAAAAAAATAACAATATTTTTTCAACCGATTTTTGACAAAAGAAAATTTTACTTTTAATAGTTCACAAGATTCAGCTGCGCGGGTACCAAAATATAAATCCGATCTCTTTAATATGAGTAATCAGTAAATTTTTAATATTATTATATTTCATTTGATTTTGAATAGGCGAGTGAGGGCAGAGGGTCTATCTCTCCAATCCTTTTTAATTAATGGATGTAAATAGCACCACTATAATCAAGTGTTCGTTATAAATAACGTAAGATAAAAGCAATATCCAGCCTTTCTAGAAAGTTCATTAATTTCTATAGCGGAGAGCACTAGAGCAGTAACAAAGCGACAATTAATTCCGCTAAAACCCGCGGATCAGTCTGTGTAATGAAAGATGCATTTCCATGAATTATTGTTATTGATCGGTATTGCATTGCTATGTTAATTTTAACATAAAATATATAGATATATACACAGATCAGTAGATACTGATCTGGCGCTATTTTGAAATAAAAACAACAATTATTAACGTAACAAATACTTTAATAATTTATATACATTTTGCATATCATATAGCCATAATATTATGTGGGTACTATATACAAATTGGCTACGAAAAATTTTCTTAATAATAATAATAAGAAATTATTTACACCATGATATAGCAAAGTTTATAATAATTAAAATTGGGATCAAGTTATATATGTCAAGGCCCCTTCTGGGTATAGGCCTCCTTCGTTCTTACCGCACACTTATTAAATAAACGGTCCCTGAATGTCTTGATCGAGTAATAAAAATTGATGCGTAGTGTTCGCATGCATAGGTTTTTCCTGTTTTGCATTCACCCGTGGTTCAGAGAAAGTGTTTTTCATTGTCCTGCGCTCCCCGTCGCGACTGACAGCCAGAGGGATCTTTTTGTAACCATGCCTGGCACGCCTCAGTACTTCACTCAACTTTATTTCTGCTCTTTTTATCTATTTTCAAACTATTGAAATCACAAGTTTTCTATTTAAGTTATTCAGAGATGGGCTTGTCATTCTGACAATGATGGAGAAGCTTTTGAAATCAATTGCAAAGTTTCGTATGTGATTTTAAAGAAATAAAGTTTTGCAAAATTTACACATACTTTTACGACAGTAATGTAAAAGTAGTAAAAAAATGCCGAGTACTTATATAAAACAGTCCAGAATATTCACACTTTTCGTTTAGTTTCCGTAGCAATTCCTATTATTCGATCCTCTTTAAATTCAACAGGGTAACCTTTTGTGTACGAATAGTCAATACTTTCTTTTATTTTGTCTCCATACATTTCTTATTCGGAGTGGAAAGACAAAGAGTCTTCCCAATCGAAGTGAGAATGCGGTCGCGGCGCCCTGAATACATTGTCTCGGAATTTTTTCAAACCTATAAAACTTGACAACTTATAATTCAACTCACGTGGCGACCGCTAATGAAAGACTTACTTAAGTAACTGCGATGGAGACGAGAATTAACAACTTCCAAATACAATTCAGCCCTTGAACGAACTTCATTTGACGGCGGTAAAGTGGAAAACTTGGACCGTTGAGTTTTTTAAAGAAATGCCGTTGAAAAGTTTAACGTCTTTTGTTAAGACATACGCAATAAGTATTATGGTTCTGATGTCAGTTTATTAATTGAGCAAACCTTTTCTTAGGGAAAGAGCTTGAAGTAAAGGTAAAGTAAGTTATTTCTTCTCTCCCTTAGTAGGTACTATGAAGCGAAGAAGTATTTTATACTTTCATTTGGTCCACTCGTTAAAGGAACGGTAGTGGGTAATTCCGTGGGAAAGGGTGCGCTGAAGGCTTATCTGCGGCACAATTAAGAAAAAACCTCGGAGGCATTTTTTCGCTGTCCGCGGCTGGCCGTTCCCTGATTACTAATTTCAACGACAAAGTACGCAATTATGTAGCTGCTGTTAACTTATAAAAATTATGTTTTTCTTCAGAGCTATATGAAATTAGGTTATTACATAATGTGCAAATTACAAGTAAAGTTGACTTTCCGTGGCGTGTACATAATTAATATATAAATAATTATTTATTTCATTCTAAACCATATTTCAGAGAACGCTTAAATCGACAATGGTATTTATTTTATTTGAAACGTTTGAAAACTTTCAAATGGGTATATAATGTCGAATCTGTTTATTCCGTTCGAATGTATTTGATAGATAGAGAACAACTCGCAGACGAGACTTAGCTGAACAGTTTAAATTGCCTCGAAAATACAAATTTCATCAGACGCAGAATAAATACCCGCTCAGTTTATTTGCTGCGTTCACAAATGTTTTACAATACGAAATTCGAATAATAAAGTCAATGTGATTCACTTGAAATTTTGCTTCGAAAACAAACATTTTTGTAAACATGTTTGTCCTTTCTACTTATAGGAAACGACATGAATATATAACATGAGTCAATGTTATTACAGAGGAGTTTTTATTCTTGGTCGCTACAAATTTCTACGTGTATATTATAAGCCCAAATTTCCATCGATGGGTAGTTACTTGGTAAATTTAAGGGATAATTCCGTGAAATGGTATTTTATTTCTAATTTGCATTCTGAAAGGACGCGGGGCACGAAGGGACGAAATCGAATTCCAATCGTTTTTCGGGAGCGGAAGCACCAAAAACTTGTGCAAATATGCAGGCATTCCCTGAAATAATATACCCTACATTCTATAATAGAAGCAAACAATATTAATGGAGGTTTAATTTAGTTTAAGTTGTACTTATAACGTTGCCTAGGTTCATCATTGTTACTACAAAGGATTTGTAGTAAATAATTATAGGTTCCTGCATTGATTTTAACTTCCTTATTGCGTCTTTTATTTATAATTATGTATAAAAACCCCCCAAAGTGTGTTTAGTGTTTCTAAGAAAAAATAATGAAAGCCAGTAATATTTTTTTAGTTTTACCGCATATCCAACCCAGTGGGAATGCTCAATTGTGTACTCGAGTCACAAAGGGTTAGATAAATGACATTAGGAACGCGTGAATTGTAAATTGGACATTACTCGTTACACACCTCCTGGGGTTGCATGCTTAACTAACGATGCTCAATACTATAAATATTATTATGTAATATGTATTATTGCTCAAAATTCATATATAAGAAAAACATTTCAAAACGCATTTCCATTTATTTGTACCTTATAAAGTCGCTCGACTAGTAAATAAATATTTTTTATATATTTTGGTACACATTACTTGAAGGAATCAGTTCAATAAGATCGCGATTGCTCTCAATAGGGGTCTAACAAGAATGATTGTTCGCTAAGTATAATGTACACTTTCAACTACTACGCTATAGAAACGAATAAAGCGTTTATATGAAACGCAGCTTCATTTTATTCGAAATCGAAATGTAAGACATTATTCGTTATACATTTGTCTCATTTCCTCATAAAGTGGGGCCGAGGTATCCAATAATGTTGATATGAGACTCACGCTGTCTCGCACAGGCCGATAGTCGCGAGTTCAATCATTTCCAATTTTGTTTTGATGACGCTAATAATAGCATCGTCTGCGAAACCGTTTATAAGATAAATAAAAAATATACAATATAATAATGTTCCATATTACTTAATAGAAATAAAATTTACATGAATACCTACTACATATATGATTGACGTCGATCCCAAAAAAGTTGTAGAGAATTTTATCAGAGGCGTTTTTTTATCCCACTTAGGTATTAACAAGCTTTTGGGGTAGTTTAATTCATGTCTATATAAAATTAGATTAGATGTCGTGTTTTAAGTAATTGATAATTTTATTATTTAAAAGGAGTGAACAGGTAAAGTCAATAACCGTATTAATATTTACAGATAAGTAATTTAAAATAACTTTATAACAATCCAGTTTAACGTAACTATAAGTCTACATATTTTTTGGTTCTTGTATATCTTATACAATAATTCTTTATACTGTGGTAAAGTCTACAAAAAAAACAAATCGACTTAATTTAAGTAAACCCTCTGTTATGGACTGTAGTGGTCTGTTCTCAGGATGGACATAGTTACACATGCCAATAACCCGGAACGATTGAATTATGCTGAGCTATTAAATTCTGCCCGCCTCAAATGAAACACTTTGTACGTATATTGCACTGTACTAGGTTACCCCAATTGTATCCAACAATTATTCAAATAGAAAAAATTGTTGCATTTGATCATTTCAGTTATTTTAAGTACCTGTAATAAAAATATACAACGTAAAATCATTAACTATTCATAATTACCTCGCAACTTGGTAGGTAGTGAACAATAAATGTACCATAACATTAGCATTGATTACGTAATACGCTTCTTCTTTTGCAGTCTATTATATTTTATTAGTTTTAATTTTAATAATATAACATATAACCTCGGACAACTCAAGTCGTGTGACATAGTTCATGGCTTTTAGCATTGTTAACTAAACTTTAGAAAGAATCATTCAGCCTGTATCTGGTTCGTTAAAAAGTTTTACATCATGCCTCTTTAAAATAACAAAAGAATACCACAATCACATTATGATTATTTCCATTCCGTAGTTGCAATTCTCGTTGAGTTTTTAAAATATCTGTATATTTTTCCCGTTGCTTGTTTCCAATGATGAGGTTTCGACTTGACGCCCTTTGTGCATTACGCGTGGATGCCGGATGCCCGGGGCGACCGCCAACTAGATGATGCCGTGTCTAGCTATAGTATTAAAAAAAATCGAAGTATTTACAACCTTTTTTTTAAAACGATATATTTTAATATTAACACAAATATCTTTAAAATTTCATATAAGAAGAAAGGAGTTCGAAAGAAATTCATCAATTCTTAACCAAGATTTTGCAATACGAGTATATCTTAACAAAATAGCAATTAACATTAAGTTGTCTTATCTGGTTACCTTTGTAAGTTGAAGCTTATTAAAATTCAACCGTGCACTAGTTAAGACACTGTACTGGAATACAAAACAGCTTAATAGGAATAAGTATATAATCCTCGTGAGACACCCCACTATTTGGCAACTTTATGCATTTCTGATGAACCGATATTAGTTTTCAACTCGCTTCTACGCGTTGCTTTGTAGTATCATTATAATATCTCTGAAATGCTGATGTAACTTCGATGTAAATTTGTGTTTGGCGTCTTGAATACTTATTGCTAATTATAAGAATACCTTTTCATATTGATATTTTAATATGGAAAAGCAAACAACATAGTCGAAAGTAGTCAATCACCACATATGCCTGATAGTAATCCCATGAACACAAAAATATTAGGTGCTTCACGAATGCGTGGCCGCCCCTTAAAAAAGGTGGAAAGAAAGGTATTTGTAACAAAAGAGCATAAAGGATACGAAATGATAAAAGGTGTGAAGAAAAGGAAAAATGGGCCCCGATGCTACCACTTACCAAACGAAACGCAATGACAATACTACTTGACGCTTCTACTGAGGGAGAGTGGTACCACCCAGGGCTAGCCAACCCCATTAAGCGTAACAGTTTGAAAACAAAATCCATCTAGAATTAATCTATATCTATACATATAATAAAAACGTAACGAGTCGCTGTCTGTACATAGAAGATATATGAGAAAAAATATTATAGGAGACCCTTATTAACCCAATAGAACCCAAAACAATGATTTTTGGAATTTTTGTCTGTTTGTTTGTGCACGCTAATCTCAGAAACGGCTTATCCTAGATAGGAAACCCCATCTAGATAGATGGGGTTTTCAATGATATATTGTGGTAAGCTTCACTTAACATTTAGTGTTTAATTCATGTCAATCGGTTGATAAATAAAAAAGTTATGGCAATTTAAAGAATCACGTTGAACTTGCTGAACGTTTAATGGCGTGGGTTAGACATTTTCAAAAATGCTGCCGAAAGTCTACGTTCTACGCGGGCGAAGTCGCTGGCACAGCTAGTCATAAATAAGTAGTTTGTGTGATTGCTAAATTGTAAGGGGTAATCTCGGGATCTACTGAACCGATTTTAAAAATTCTTTCACCAATAGAAAGCCACATTATTGCTGAGTGTCATAGGCATAAATGACCGAAAAGGATAATTTACATTTTGGCCAACGAAGTGGGCACGGGTAAGCTAGTTTATAAATAATACATAAATTAAGGAATAAAATACTACGAATTGCATAAAATCTCACTGGGTTTACAGATGACACTCAATTAACTGATAAACGTGTCACCCACGTCGCAACTCCACATGCTATCTCACTTGACATGACAACAGGAAGAAAAATACTGAAAATACTCAATCGAAAATTAAATTATTTCTCCCATATACTCGTTTATTCTATCTCATGCGCTCGGTCGACTTAAATTAATTTGTTGCCTAAATCCGCCGCTGGTTATCCAATTATATCATACCAAATATTGCGACTGTTTTTGTTTTCGTATAAATAAAAATGAAGCAACGTTTTCATCGGTACTATATAAATATCGTGTATTTTTCTATTGACTTTATCTAATCTATTTAAATTTATATTAAGTAACGTAATAAAATTCTTTGATTTTCGAGTTTAGATAAATGTTTTTTTTAATATGAATATTATGATCATTATCAGTCGATCATTATTTTCAATTACCCGGCTGTATAATCAACAGTATATGTAATAATGTGCATCCTATGCAAGACGCAACCATAGAATTTTCTCAATATAGTAAAGTTTTTTATAAATCACCAAATCAGACGACACTTGAGTGTAACCCTCGTCGCATTTTGTTCAAAGCACTGAAAAATCGCAGCAAATCCTATATGAAAAGTGAGCTAAGAACATCGACATGAATTGAAGCGGTCTTTGTGACCAATTTGCGAGTATGTGGAATTGAGTTTTGTAGAAGCGTCGGACCCGTCTCGATATGAGGCTCTGACCCTTTGTCGCGTCATCAAGCTACAAATTGGCAGTTTAGTTACTAACGCTACTGCGCTGCGGGCGATCGTTACGGTACACAGAGACTTTGACGAACTTTGAAAAAAGAACTTCATTTTTAAGAATTCTTTTTAGCCAACCATTACGAGTTATATTCACGGCATTTATACGACAAAAGATACTTCTAACCGTCGTAAGTCAAGTTAGTAATAACTATCTGTGATTGACTAAAAATTTTATTAAAACACATTCAAAATCATAAAATATTCAAAATATCAAAAAGTTAAATTAATATTTTAATGTGAAGATGTATTCTATTTTTTGTGTAAATATTTTCTATGACTTTACCTGCTAGATTTCTCGTATTCAATGTCTATGAATTTCCACAAATTTGACAATGACATTTAACCAGTTCACGTCAGTTACAATTGATGTGAATGCTGCTGAGCTAGTCCGAATGTTCAATCCTTTTAATGGGGTTGTTAATAATATGTGGTTAAACAGTTGGTAATGAAGGTCTGGCCGCTTGCTAATGAAATGCGATGAAGAGTAACTCATCAAGCTGCGAGTTCGTAGGT
Source organism: Eurema mandarina (assembly GCA_018238005.1). Classification (NCBI taxonomy): domain Eukaryota; kingdom Metazoa; phylum Arthropoda; class Insecta; order Lepidoptera; family Pieridae; genus Eurema; species Eurema mandarina. Next base: position 12,128 of record DWAJ01000428.1, read on the forward strand.
GCTAGCTTAATTAAATTTTCATATTAGTTCCGCTCGTACATGTACTGCGTAGTACGGGCAAGATGAAGAGAAGGTATTGGCGCAGATTACTTATAATTAAAGATCAAATTATCTCACTACAAAATAAATCTATAATTTCGATGCATTAGATACAGGAAGAGTTTTAAAAGGGGTTGAATTTAAATTTTGTTTTGCCTTTAGCTTTTACTCCTTTATAATCTTTATCTTTTGTCATTTACAGAAATTAAAATTATGATGTAACAATAATTATTTACTGTAATAAGTTTAAATAATATATGGATGATATGTTATCTTCAAAATGTAGATACTTACATCATGTATAACGTGTATGTATGTAACAAAATCCTTGTGTGGAGTTTTCACAGTGATATAACTCATAAGGTTTTACTTTGAGCTATAAATTGTCTCCAAAAGTTCACGCCCAAGTTATGAGAAGTCGCAAAAAATGTTTTTTTGCACAATATAAGCACCGCAGTCTCAAGAGTTATGTAACTTTTGCTAGAGTTTTGTCAAGTTCCATATATCATCTCAAATCAATTTTTATGAGACGTGCCCTAAGCAAACATACGTAATCGAGCAAACAATGTGGGCAATGGAGAAGGATATGTGAGCAAACGATCCGGCGAGATTGAAGTGGACACTACGCCGACCAGCATTCTTCAGGCCCACTGGGATCCTCCAGTGTATCTACTCATACAACCTACGTCCCCTCAACAAGATAATAGTTCATAATACATTTTTCTGAAAGAGCTGAGTCCATACTACCAATCAACCTGTATACCAAACTCCGTTTTTATGTATAAAGGAACATATTACTCAACAATTTACCAAAAATGTAAATGTTATTGATTCGATTAGGTGCTATGTCAACAGAGCGACACAGAGTAAAATGTTAATATACCGGCGATAGGTAATCCGCACGGCGTATAGTCCAGCCGGAATCCATAATCCAATTACGGATCTGCCTCCCGACTGCTGACGCGGAATCACACCCCACCAACTGAAAGAGACGCCAAACTAAATACCATTTTGGAACGTATACATCTATACTAACAGCTTAATAATTTGTTTAAAGGCCCTAATCACTGGAAATACAAAAGATTGTATTTTACATTCTATATGAAGACTATTATATTCTCAACCGTCATAATGACGGAGCAAGTCTATTCATTTTTTATAATTAACATAGAAAAAAATTATTACTATTTTTTACTGACAATGATTCCTTTATTTTTAATACATTAGTCGTAGAAGGTATAGGTAGATATCTTATATATTTACCGTCATTTAATATAAGGCTTGGATCCATCTTTATTTCTAAGATATAATATAATAAATTATAATAAACTAATATATGACGAAAAATATGTCTAAATACAGAATTTATAATTTTAACAAAACCGACCCTTATTTTATCCCTTTATCCATGAGAAGGACACTCGAGTTGGAAGTCATTGTATAAACTTGCATAGCGCACTATAAGGAACGACCAAGTATCGATTACGCAATTTTAAATCCTTCCAGTAGTGATCGTTTAGTGGAAGGGCTCCGTCTCGGCTGAATGCAGGCTCGCTGAAGAGCTGTCGAGTGTCAGTACGTGACTATCGAGACTCGGGTCGGCACTCACTCCTTAATACTCACTCTTGTGCCAGAGGACGTGGTCTTGACTGATAACTTTATAAATTAACTGCGCGTTTAAATTGCATTTACGTCTCGATATCTTTACAAATTAATTAAGTATGTTACTGCAATTCTGTTAAGTAATAATTTGATTTGACATATTATCATATCTCGGATGTATAGTCACAGTGTGAGAAAGGCTCCCAATAGAACATTAGCTGTTTTTCCAACCAACCAACCAACATAAACCGAATTGAATAAGAGTTTAAAAATAGAACATTTTTATAAAACAATGTGAACTTTATTACATCCTAATGTATTGCCTGACTAATTCCACGAAAATTATTAAAGAACCACCAAAAATAATTCTAATCAATTTCATCTCTTGACTCTCAACGTAATATTGTCAGTTCCTTATTTACCTACCATTCATTTCATTTGAACCGCGTCCAATTTGCCGGCGTTTAATTGATTGACATGACTTTATGGAATGGCTTTGTAATTGGACAACTCTCGATCCACATCGTTCGCTGATAACACGAAAAAAGGTTTCGCGCCGACTACAAGAGCGTTTGAATTTTAAACGGTATTCAAGAGCTTTCGTCTGGAAATATTATGAATAATAAACAATACGGTGTCCACGAGATCTATTTGAATCTTAATTTAGGAGTAGGTACTGCAGTTCTGTCTTGATATATTTAAGTATTTAATAATTTTATACTGGTAAAAACGTAATCATACTGTAGAAAAGTCAAGTAAAAAATTAGTATAATTATACAAATTGCTTTAAATAAGTCCGCAAAAAGACGATATTTAGCATGAAAATAAAAGTAATAATAGAGTATTGAAAATAGCACTGGGCACAAATTGAAAAAGTTTCGCAATGCACTTTTGCATTTTAAATTTCAGTACATTGAAACGCTTTTAAGTCCATTAAACAAGTTGTTAAAGGGCCGCGGAGGGGACACTCGTGCATCCTGCAGGTCGCTCGCTAGCATTGTCGGTCGTACCCAGGTCGCCCGGAACCTAATCATTAGTGTGCTCACTCGACGAGAAACCGATTTCATCCCCGAAGTGCGCCTCTTTGAAACTGCCGCAATATTGTCGAAAGCAGGAAAACTCCTTAAGAGAAAAAATATATTGCTCAAGTTGCGGCGAAGAAAATGAGAACGGAATGTCGAGAGCCAATCGAGCGTAGGAGTCTTAGCAGCCAATATGCTTCCACGTTTGCGTTATCGCTGACGTTGCCAGTCGGAATGCTCAGACGCTAAACGAGATCGCGGGCTCGCCGTAACCCGCCCGCGGTTGTAAACCCGACCCGGGAACAACTTCGTTATAGCTCCGCTGTTTCGTTTCTGCCAATATTAGTTTTAGTCAAAAAGCTATTTTTCAACCCGCCGTCGGAAGTTTCGCAAAGTTTTCTAATTTAGCAAATTTTCTCTCGATGTTTCGTGATGAAGCGCTTTAGATCGATTGAAGATCTAACTTGCTCCTTTAAAGGAAGAAACAACAGTTATGATAATATTCGAAATTATAGCAGACGAGAACTTACGCTTTTAAATGTAAATTGAAATGTTATTGAGATAACTTTAACAAGAGAACTGAAGTTTATTCATAAGTAATATCGACAGTTTAGTTATTAGTTTAATTAAGAAAGGATATGTGTGGAAGATGACAACGTGTTAAGCCTAAACTATTAATATTCTTTTTCCGTTAGAACTAGGTTAAATATTTTTTAAGATTTTTACAGACGTCACTGTATTAGTAATAATCTATTATTTACTGCACCAAGAGTATTCCTTATATGCCTTGCATTAATTGATGCACATTTTTTCCTTATGTCCAGGTGCTGTTGTTTCCTGAAGAGGGCTGGGCGCGAAGTGCTTCTTCATCCTACTGGACCCTGCAGCCATGCTGGTGGAGACGGTCTCGATGCAAAGTTGTAGAAGTTGCCGGCACTAGGAGGTACTAATGAAAGCCTAGCTAATTCTCCTTTTCTCTCACTCCTTCTTTATCCAATTGAAACCTTCTAAGGACGCATATTATCATGTTACCCTTTTAAAATTGTTGAGTATTTACTTGTTCATTTTATTATTAATTAAACAATACATTTTAAATGTTTATAGAACTTTCATAGATATTACCTATAAATGAATAAATTGTTAAAACAATTTCATTCTTCATTAAATGTAAATTAATATATTTATAAATAGCTAGAAACTAGCTAATATATGAAAATAATTATCTATTTTAAAAATAGATTTTTTATGTTTCAAATAAATCATACAATCCTGTAAATATCCTGTCAATGTGGTAATGAAAGAGCTAAAAGCTCGCGAAACTAATGAAAGCGCTTAAATAGCTTTCCTCTTTAGAACTTTTGTATCAAGATGCTTTCGGGATCCGCACACGAACTTTGACATAACTTTGGAAACGCCACTTGACACCGCTTATGTTTCGCCAGTCATATTTCAAAACAAACCGAAATTTGTTAGTTTAAAAATAATTAATTTAATTAACATTTTCCGTCTTATAATAATGTGTGACTACATATTTCAAATTCATAATATGTAAAGTATAATAATTAATTAATAAATTTAAGAAAACGTTTTAAATTCTAATCAGTTTAATTTCCGCCAGAAACATTATAATGTGGCGAAATGAATTTGATGTAAAAATAAATGTTTCGCTTGTAAAAAGGAAGCAATTTATCACGTTTGTTGAACATTAACGTGCTTTAATGTGCTCACGGAATTAATCGCTGTTTTGATTCAAGTACGTACTTTGCTTTTACATTTGAAAATAGCTTGCTCGTTATATTTTATAAAACTTTTAACAAATTTAGGTAACCATAAATTAAAGTAAATGACTTAAGAATAACGTTTAAATCAAAAACTTCAATAAATTGTATCAAACATTAACTAAAATATCCTAGTACAATTGTCTATATTTATCTCCAAACGAAATTTATAAAAGAACGGTATTTCGCATTCCTCGCTAAATATTTGAAGGTAAGCTAAGGTTGAGGCTAAACACTTGTAATTCGTCTTGTCTGTAGTCTGTACGTCACGTGAAAAGTGGCGCGAACGTGCCGGAAATAAAAATGGCATTTCTGCCAAAAGGCTTAACGAGAATGAGATACTATATGTGCGGTGTGCCGCCTACCAGCCACTAGCGCCAGCTTGCCGAATATTTTTATTACATCTACATAATGTATCAAGCCCTTGTAGTATTTGGGACTATTTATGCAATATATATACGAAGGTGGATATTAACTGCCTAATAACTTTACGCGGTTAATAAAATGATGTAAACCGTGACACTCTCAAATAATTTATTAGTTTAACTTCGATTAGTTTAACTTCAGTTACGAACATCACTCCCCTACATCCTTAAAAACTTAGAAAACGTGATAGTAGGATGGGAAATCTCACCACCATGCAGAAACAAAAACATATAAATAATCCAAATCCAAATAAATAGAAATAATACGGCAATGTTGAATCATTTGTTCAGTATGGGTCTAAATCTAAACCCCTCGCATATGTATCTAACACCGTCGAGAATTAAGCCATTAAAATTTGTAACAAACTGGTAAACTATTCCATTCCGAATAAACTATTTGCATTACAGCCGTTAATATAGCGATTTGGTTTTGTCACGTAACGGTTTGTATAAGAGGTGATTTCAATTTCCCCCCGACCCGTAATAGTATCGTTAGGCGAAAAGATTTCCAAGCGATAGGAGGATTAAAGTGGAACTGTTAGCGTTAACGATTATTGCTGCCCGCTCGACTGTTTTGCCTAAACGACTCCTATTTCATGATAACACTACTTGGAGATCTCTTTATATCCTTAACTATTACTTGCGCTAAGATTATTATAGAAGAGTTCTTAAATAGGCCAACGTACAAACCGAGCCCAAGCTAGAGAATAATTAGATTTTTTATTACCACAACGAAACGACTGCACCATTTACACAAACTAAAAATAGAAATATTGTAGCTTACTTTTAAATCGTAGTAGTGTAACTTTTCACCTAGTTTAAATTTAAAGAGGATTTTAGGAACTACTTTGAAAGTAGCATTGCCAAGCAACAATGTTTTAATAAGAACTTTGTATGAAAGCAAATAAAGGTGCCGGTGCCTTTATTCCAAGTTTACAACAGTGTATGTAAAATATACATAAAGGTTTCTCTCTGAAGCAATTTAAGCTTAAGCTCATTTTCAGTTTTGCTGCAAGTTGCAGTCGTACAGGGAATGTGTAACGTGGCTCCTCCGTAGCTAATTTAGCGGACTCATTCCGGTACAAACGGCAAGCGTTATGACTCAGCGATTACACGTGAAAAGTGGTACAAAAGGAGGGTATTAAGGTTTTAATTTGTTCCAATGATGTGGTGCGGAGAGTCGAGATGTTTGGGGCTATTAGGGCGGCTATTACGGCGTCCGTTAGGGCTGTGCTACGTGTTGGATGAGCCCGGTAACAGCACTACGTGATTGGCATCGCTAGTTCACCATTTGTATGAACAGGCCTGTCCATTTTGTATACATGATACAGACGTCAAATAGTGTTTCATCAAATATTTCCAAATTTTGTTAAGTAGAATTTACTAACACAATTTAGTTTATTTGTGTTTCAATATTCTATCTATATTTGTTTCTTTTAACTGTCTTAACTGTGTACCGTGGCTGTATCCGCGTAAACCCGATCCCGTGTCCTCTTTGATATGTTTGTGTATATAGTTCTTGTACATGCAAATAGAGTGGCTATCCATATAAAAATTATAATTATTATATTCGCATAAAAAACCTACAAAAATTGTCAATTCAAAAGATTTCAATTGATATTTTTTTATATGATGACGTGATGAGACGTGTTGGACGGACTCCTGATGGTAAGAGAAACGCCAGCCCAAAACCAACGCAGTGCTATCCGGATATATATTAATAATTAAGTACCACATAGGTACCTCTATTCATAAAAAAAACAATCAACTACAAAGAATAAGATGTTTTTATATAACGGTAATCAGTAATTTTATCAAATTACAAATCGTGTACGCAAAACATATGTACCTATATTATTGTTGCAGACACAGCACTCAAGCAAAGATGGTTGTAAGCGGAGTAAACGCAGTGTACATCGTCGGCACATTCAAGCATTTAGGGACGGATGCAGATTTTAAGGTATAAGGTATTTCAATTAATACAAGCTTGGCTGGAAATAGCAGTCTTAAATAACAAAATATGTACTAAAAACGATTACTTGAGTTAGTATTAATAAAATAATATTGTAATAATAACAAAAGCACTATCGTTAACGCTGTAGTAGAATAAACATTTCATAACCATTAACGTCTAATGTGAGTAATCTCGGAAACCACTTTCTTTAATTATATTAAAAGTTTACTTGCTAATTTATAAGTTCTCCTTATATGTAGTATTAGTAAAGTTACGTTCTTTGCACAAGAATAACGTATATTAACAATAAAAAATTTAAAGTTTTTATAGTCAAACGAGGAAGTATAAAACTTAACAACAGCAGTTCGCACAGAACTCGCAGTTTTCTATACTGTATGGGTTTATGCTTGACCACGGGTCGCCTGATGTTAAGCGACGACAACAACGTGAAATTTGTCATTTACGAAAATCAGGACAAATGTACAATAGGTTATCAATAGACGTCATGCGTCGAGTAGGCACAGTCGGTGTATACGCATATAACTTGGCGCTCGGCCCGCAGCTGTACCTGACGACGAACGTGACGCAGGCCGACTTCAACATGGGCTACACCATGACTGGCACGCTGGAGCGCGGCGCGCGCTGCACCAACACCTTCCAGGTCACGCACTTCGCGGTGCTGCGCCGCTGCGACCACGAGCGACACCTCAAGCACGCCTAGCCGACACCGCTCCTACACTTCGCTTCTCCTCTCCTTTGTCATTCACAGATAGAAATCTAAAAAACGTAATAAATGCCATAAGTTCTGCTCATTGACTAACTGGAATGCTCTACTCCGAACACAATTGGCGTCGATATCGAGTAGCTTCGATACAATTTTTGAGCGTCTTTGAATAATTATAAAAAGGATTTGCTTATGTTTCGACGATGTAATAGGATGAGATTTTTCAATACGATCATCAATTAAAATTATCAATACTTTTCAATATCGACGACGATCGCGTTTAAACTAGAGTTTCTGCAGCTCTGCTCCCAACGTAACTCTCGAAGCCGCTCAAAAACTGTGACGAAACTAGTCATAATCGACGTCGATTGTGTTTGGAATAGAGCTATCGATCTCTTTTACCATTACTAGACTACTACTAGAAAATTGATATTATATAATAAATACAATAAGTTTTGCTCATTCACTAACCAAAATCTTCTTTATATGCCTGGTATATTTTTGCACGAATCATAATATTTTGCTAATAAACAAACTATGAGCTACATATTTTCAAAAATAGTAATGATTCTATAGGTGAATTGTGATGAGCTTATACTAAGATTGCGACGTTTTATTGCATTGACCGTAGGTAAGTTTGTAACTATTTTAACGAATTCTGTATAAAAATTTAATGTGATGTTAGAGATCTCGACGTAATACTCGGTTTTAGACGATAAGATATATTGCCAAGCGATATTGTGATTTTAAATAAGGGTCAGTGGGATTTTTGTCTAGTCATATTATATTTTTAAGAACGATAGAGTTTTAAAGTCGATCGACGATATTACGGTATCTATTCGATTGTCTCGTAGTCGATGTTAGATAATGTAGATCGTATGTTACTATTTATTTTTGTATTGTCCATCTAGTTCGCTACAGCTAAGCACTGTAATGTTATTGCTTAATGTTAGTTGTAAGCTTAATCTTTAATCGCTTCCAATAACATACTGTAGGATATAAAACAATTTCGAATAGTCCATTGTTATTAGTGTAAAAATAAGCGTAATTAATTAAAATGTGAAAATTCAGAGTCAAAAGTACCTGTGTGTCATCATAAATGTTGTAGAGTTTCCTCTCATAGGTAGTGTGAGATAGTAATGATAGTAGGAAACGTGTTACCCGCTATAAAACCTTCATCGCTCTCGGACCTTCGTGGTTGAATGGGTGTAATAACAAAGTATTTTATTACATCGATTAGAGCATATTTTGCTATTAAATTTCCCGCACTGCCATAAATTTATTGTCTGCTATTAAACGTTTTATGTAATTCCTTTAGATCAAAGGTGAATACTGTATTAAAAAAAAAATTTAAACATGGTCATCATAAATCTTTCACATGAATAAAATAAGATTAGAATGACGTCAATTTTTGTCACGATTATTGACATATTCCATGTGTTTATTTCATATATGTACATATATCCTATACAACTACTATTCTACTTTAAGACAGCTTGTATAAATCACTTCATATGTAATTATAATGTTCAACTATCTTGTAATTTTGGAGTCTTCTCTTAAACTATAAAATACTTCGTATAATCTTAATTGTAATCTCGTTAAGATAACACGGACGTCCAGTATCGCACTCCCTCCAGTGTTTTTACACAAGTCTTGTACAAAGCAGAGGCGCTTCGCCTTTTAGTGAATAGAGCTTCGAAATCGGTCCGCGTACCTCGCCTAGTTAGCGTTACATCGTAGAGTACTAGGCTTACGAATCTTAGATGCTAGAAAAATTATCCGTAAAGAGAGTCTTAAATTGCTGCTGCTTTTATTCCGAATTTCTTACTGTTTCACGAATTGTTTTCTAATAGTCTACTTTCAAAACCTTTACTGTTTTAATAAACTAATGAAGTAGGTACTATTTTACAGTAATGAAAATCGTGCTCGTATGGTTACTTTAATTTTATGTGTAATAATAGTGATTTTTTATAAGTTTTTCCTAAGATCGGTTGTGATGACGTAGTAGGTGGATGTTGTAAGCGCGGAGACATTTTTGTACGTAGAATTTAACACTAATAGCGGCTTCAATAGTGTAGATTTTCGCAGGTTAGAAATGGCTATTTAATTAAATAGGTGTTTTAAGTACAAATGTCGTAAATAAAATTCTTTAATAAGTTATTTATTTGTGGTTCAATTGCATTTAGACTATGCATTCACAGTATAATAATTTCAGGCAAGACAGTTAACAGAATGAAATGTCACAACTCACAAGCGCTAAATTTAGTAGATATGTATCAACACGACGTAAAATCGTGACACGTAAATGAAATACTATGATGATAATAATTACCACAAAACTAAGTTACGTGTAATAGAAAATTTACATCAATTATTTACTAGCTTTTAAAGTTCTTTTTGTATTCAAATAAAAAACACAAATTCAATAAAAAAGCAGAAAGTAACTGTCCTAATAGGCTTGTTAAGTAAAACATTCTTCGAAACATTTGTATATTTAATGAGCTAAAGACATGTAAACGTTTGATGTTTTATTAAATTTCAATGTCAAAGTCAATAATGATATTAAATTGCAGAAAAACTGTTTTAGAAATGCATTTTTATTATGGCACTGTCATACATTAACTTATATTTTTTTATTAAATTTCATCCCAATAGGACACTGTGATGTGGGTCAATTCAGCTTTCAATTTCGACCTAAACATACTTTTATTAATAAACATTGCGACTTACTTTCAATGCGATTTTACTTTCAAGAGAATTCATACAAACGAATAACCCATTGATGGTAATTAATAAGGAAAATTGTAAATACATCCAATTATTCAATTGAGCTCATTCTTTATCAACAATTGATTCCTAATTGTCATTACCTACCCAGTTTATCGATGTACTGTGAAGAACATCATACATACATAAATTTGCACGAAGCAACAGAGTTTTTATTAAATAAAGGCGTATAAAAATGAAATTTCTGTACTTTACTAAAGTAAATGTGAAGTGAAAAGAAAGTCCTGATTGTATCATCCATGTGCCAAATTATCGTAACTTCTCAATATTTTTGAAAATGTGTTTAGACTAAGTAAAAATGTACATACCTATGTAAATTGCAAAAGCTTAATTATTAAACAGTATTATTTATTATATTTTTTATTTATTAAGTCCCTTTTTCCTTTCCACTTAAAGTGAAATTAAATAATTACCTAACCTTGTTATTGGTTTACTGCATTTATACTTAACTTTCTCGTCAAGGTTATAAAAGGCATTAAAACTGTGTTAGAAATAAAATTTTATTATAGGTATAGGAATGTAGAGTAATAAATTAAAAGTGAATAAACATACAAGTAAAATAAACACTATACAGGTACTTGAGTACTTAAGAAAAAATAATTATCGATCTTAATCATAGCACAGACTAAAGATCTTTTAAACAGAGCATTATTATGTAATACTCAAGTCTACCTCAACGTTACAAGGCAACGTTACAAGACGACGTATATAGTTTCTCTAAATGAAATACAAACTAGGCTCCAATGTCAATCAGCGGTTATCAAAAGCGGTTATACCATCACAGAGTAATTTAAATAAAAACTGTTTCAGACACCATATAAAATTACTAGTAAAAATACTGCCTTACTTGTTTAAATACAGTAAAGTGAAGATTATTAATTTATTTTTTTAGTTAAATATGAAATTAAATTCTATCATTGTTTGCTTTATAAAAAAATTAAATTAAAACTACTTAACAGCAGTGTCTGTGGTTTGCCTTCTCTATGTTCTATAATATACTCAACGTGTTCGCCGTTGTCTGAGCTATTTATCAGTTCTTAGTGTGTCGTCGATCGAAATGGCATTCAACGATAAAGTTGTTATTGTAACTGGCGCTAGTGCTGGCATAGGAGCAGCCGCGGCGTTGCGTTTTGCAAGCTTACAAGCTAAGCTTGCTCTTGTTGGCAGAAATGAAGCCAACCTCGATGACACCGCAGAAAAATGTGAAAAAATAAGTGGAAACCGACCACTCACCATAATTGCAGACATTAGCATAGATGACGACGTCGAGAAAATCGTTGAAAAAACCATCGAGCGGTACGGCAAAATCGACGTTTTGGTAAACAACGCCGGATTTCTATTGTGGGGAGGCTTTGAAAGTGACATTTCAAATTTCGACAAAATGCTTGCAACTAACGTGCGTGGAACTTATCATCTGACCCAGAAGGCAATGCCGTATTTGGTGGAGAGTAAAGGAAACGTGGTCAACGTATCCAGCCTCGTAGCGACTGTACCAATTACAGGTATGATGCCGTACTGTGTGACAAAAGCGGCCATCGATATGTTCACCAAATGTCTCGCCTTAACCCAAGCGCCCAAAGGTGTAAGAGTAAATTCGGTGAATCCAGGACCAGTGAACACTGAACTATTTAAAAGAGGTGGTTTTAGCGAAAAACAAAACGAACAGTTCATGGAAATTGCGAATGCTTCAATACCAATAAAGAAAGTCCCAACAGGCGAGGATGTCGCAAAACTAATTACGTTTCTGGCCAGTGATGATGCCGAGTTCATAACCGGCACCTGCAATATCATCGACGGTGGACTACAGCATGCAGGTGGCACCGTACCGGTTAATTAATAAAATTAAGCGTTACAATTCGTTCTCTTAAAAAGTACATTAATGCACTTATTTTGCCGATTTAATTTTGTGAATCGACAAATCTTATTACGCACCTTCTGTGAATTATTCTTTTGTCACATCTATGGCAAAACAAAGGATATCATTAAAACAATTGTGTCAAATATTAATACAAAGTCCTCTGGTTTTGTTTAGTTTTAAGTGTCCATGATAATCGTGCATCGAGTAATCTTGAATGCTACTATTTAGATAACATTTTCCTTGAAGCATTTCCCTAAATATTTTTGCTGTAATGAATTTGGTTATCTTCATCGTCCATTTTACAGGTACAGCGCTAATTTTGTGTTATCTTTCGTTAATTCCCTACATAATGTCCCTGTTAATTTATTTTTGCTTCCCGTCTTGTAAAATTTATTAATCAAAATTATCGTCTATTATAAAGAGTGACAGCAATAATTATAGAATTAATATATTCACGTCATTATTTTTGAACTGAAATAAATTACAGTATAATAAACTACACCGTCTTTTATTGTTTTTTTTTATATAAATATATTTTATTATAAAATTATCTTAATTAAGAAAATAAAACTTATCTACCATGCATAATGAACACCTAATTGTGATATGTTCATTAAAAAATGATTAGTTAAGATTATAACTCAGATAAGATGTGATTTAGTTTTTGCAAATTGTCATATAATATTTTATCATACTTAAAAAAATTCAATTATATTTTAGGTCGGGTTGTCATTATTATTTTAATAAATATATTGATAAGAGTATAAGTTAATGGATAAATTTATTGCATCCAGCTATTGTTTGTTACGTATATAAATGTGAGAACTTTTAAAGTGTAGCCCTTCTCCTGTAAGGAGAACATTTAAAATACCTAGGATTTTCCTCGAAACGATCGAGCAGCAATTTTCACATAAATATTTACGCTACCCATAGCTTTGAAGGAAGAGCAATATTAACAACAAGATTTAGAGAATACATTTCATGTTTACTACGAACAGAAATTTATTCAGTGCTTTCTTTAAAATAAATTCTTAGTATTAAAACAAAATCATCTGTCCCTGTGTAAACCATACGTACCTATGTTTAAAACTACGTAACCGATTTTCATGCGTTTTTTTAAATAAATATAATCTAAATCTTAGAACATGTTTTATATGTACAATACATGCATAAATAAATATGCGTGGGAAGCCGGGGCTGGTCGCTACTCGCTATTAAAATATAATAATAACAATAATAAAACCGGCACTTGAGGAGAATAAAACAAAAAGATAATAATAATAATTGAAATTATAATAAAATACACATAAGAAAAAAATCAGTTAAGATATACAAATAAATAATCCATTTCTATATACCTAAAGAGTTGTTTGCCAAAACTCATTCACAATATTAAGGTGGGAGGTTTCCGAGAATACCCTACCAAATTTACGAGTACACCAGAAGCCAGCCCCGACGCACGGAAAGTATTTCAGTAAAACGGTGAACCTAAGTAATAAAAAAGATCTCACGCAATCATATTTTATCGGTAAGGCTATTTTTCGCAGGCGGATACAGCTCGTTCCAACGCTTATATGAAATATCTCAATTTCCATCGTCCAACATAAAATGACGTGTTAACAAAAATATATTTGGTACATGGATTTCGGAAACCGAATAGTAATAACTTTACGGACCTTTCGCAATTGAGTAGATGTTTCTATATTTGTTCAATTTGTATATGAATTACAAAGGAATAGTGCTATATGAATGTGTCTAATTATATTTTACGTTGTAGAAAAAAAGTTAGGATCTCATTATTTAGGCCTTTCGATTCATTAATCATTTATAAATAATTTATGTCTTATTGCGTCTAAGTATTGAGTATACATTTTCTAATACCATATTTCATTACCTAAAGTTTAAAGGCTTTCGAATTCAAAAATACCTATGTATTTCGTGAATGGGAAAACATGTTATGTACAGTATGCTTCAAATTACTTTCCCATGTATTTTACGTCTTGTTTTATTTCATTGTTTGGATCGAACATGGCGTAGGTGCTCATAAAACCAAAGATAGAGTCGAACACATTTGTTACCCTCACTAAAGTAAGCAGTTTTTAGAATATAGCCTTTTTACATTTTCTTTCTAAAATGACATACAAACATATATATATAGAGTGATTGATATTAATTCATAAATACAAAATTTATTTATATTTCCCATCATCCCTAAAACTAACGAGGACTTGTAACGATGTATCGAAGTCTAAGCTCAACTCACGTGGTACTGTTATAAACCAATGAATTATGTGTTTAGTTGGTAGTTCGTAGTGCAAACATCACGTGTGTGTTGTAAATTTTGTGCCACTTTATTATGTTCACATTATCAGGGAATTTTGGGAAACGTGACCGCACGTACCTACAGGTAGATGGCAGCGCCGGCAATAATTCAATCAAACGTGGCTTAAATGGCCTTCTTCGTGTTTACCAAACACGAACCCTTATCATACTGCAGTGACGACGTTATCCTTCTCGCATAGGACGTCTTAACGATATTAATTATTAACCCTCGTCTCTCGACTATAATCTTTAGGAACGAGAAATTAAAGATCATTTCCATTTGCTATTATAAATCGCGGTGTGCAAAGCGAAATCTGAAACAGTAGTTAAAATTTGAATAATGAGAACGTACGCGATTTTCTCTTTCATCACTGTTTGGTTTTTCAACGTTGTTTGCAGAGATGAAGATAAGATTTTAAAAGGTAATTCCAACATGTGTTTCATGCAATAAATTAAAATAAATTATGATAACTTTTACATAGAGATACATGTTTATAAATTTATAATTTCTATCTTAAATTGTATCTTAATATTTACTAACCTTAAAACACACATTTCGCTGTTTAATAAAAAAAAATCGAATTTCACAAATGCGAATTGTTCAACAGCTTGTTTCTGGCCTAACGAGGTATTCGAGCCATGCTTCGGGGGCTGCGCGGAGATATCGTGCGACAACCCCCGAAACCACCTGCGCCCCTGCTACCCGTACTGCGAGCCCGGCTGCGTCTGCGAGGAGCCCTACGTCCGCGACGACCGCACGCACCAGTGCGTCCTGCCGCAAGATTGCTCGCCGTGAGTACATTGAACATTACCCTTTTTAAGACCCGTCTTTTCTTTACCTAATGTCTCATAAGTAGATACTATATTAATTTGATTAAACTATGTGATATAACGTTATTTAAGGGGTAGGCTATATTATATAGAAAATCATATAAAACTGTAAATCATCCAAAAGTACTGAAGATAAGTTATATTTTTTAGAACACAAATGGGGATACCTGTACCTACCAGGGGTACGAGTAAATCGAATCCCTCGAAGTACAGTAACACCAGACTGCAACGACGACACGGACGGGGGGATGAATTGCTTGAGCTCGCTGACGCTGACGGACCCCCTCGAAATCACCCTGATAACGCCAAACCACAAAAAGCTGCTGATATATCTAGAATGGGGAACTATTTCAACATTGTTATAGCTCCTCCACCCATCAGGGCTCTCCAACCCAGGAAGCTAATTCAGGGCGATACGTTAAGAATATCTTCTAAACAATTATAAATTAATTTTCTACTGTATCTCAATAAAACCATTGAAAATTTTTGTATCTATTATTTTCTCAAGATACCCAAAAATAAACAACACAAAAATGTTTATCATTTCATTAACACCTTCCTGTTTCCGTTATTTGTTTTTTTTCAATAAACACTTTCGTTTCAACATTCGGTTAATTACCAATACAAATCCTATTCATCGACTTGTTGAGTGATAAGAAGTCGCTTAGAATGCGGAAGCTATTGTTCCTAGCTCTTTTATTGTGTACGTGATTACTTACTCATTTTATTAAATAAGTAAGTAAATACAATTGACTACACTCTTACATAATCTCCAATTTACAGACGATATAGTTTACGCAACGAGAATAAGCAACTATGACTATGACGACGTAGATGGTAGCAAACGGAATTCGTTTATAGATGAGAGAAGAAACTGGCGAAAAAAGGCACTACTAAAGTCATTAGACATAGACCATAAAGATTGGGATGAAAGACGTAGATATGAACAAGAAAACCCGCGGTATTACGATGACACAGAACCAAAGCCTGGGGCCTTAAATCGTAAAAGTGACTATGATTTACCTGGAGCATCCTATGGATCCCAAAAACATATCGATGACTTCGATAAAGCTAATTTTCAATCAAGATATAGAAGCAGTGAAATGAGTCCACATATTCTATCGACGTAAATTATGTTTTGTTAAATACATTGAAAATTTTAACTATACGTTCCGAAATAACAAAACTATTTTTCTATTTGTAGGGACAAAGAAAGTGAAAGAAAGACACCGTACATTATGAATTGTGAGAGACCACATGAGAGGTATCGTGTGACAACACTATTTTGTTTTCTTATTAAGTTGTAACAAAATATTGATATTGTTTATATATGGTTTGTACATCATACTGCTCGGATAGATATGAGGCCTGTTTTTCTGGGTGCGCGGCGATCACATGTGACAACCCGCGTGAAAGACTTCGTCCCTGTTACCCGTTCTGTGAGCCTGGATGCATCTGCGTACAGCCTTATGTCCGCGATGACCGGACTCACAAATGTGTCCTACCCGAAGACTGCACCAAGTGTGTACTTTGCCTTTTATTTGGCTTGCTCTTTTGTTTTCAGTGGAACATCGATATTATAGCATATTTTTTATTTTCTAGGGGCTTAAAAGGCATTCCAGATTTGGGTGAAGATGTTTAAATTTTTCGAAGAGTGCAAAAATAACAAATATTTTGATGTATGGTAAAGGTTCTTAAATTTATAAATTGCAAGACCAAACTTCATTTCATGAATTCTAGAATAAAATATAATGTTTAATTTAAAAAAGCTTGTTTTCATACTAACAACAAATTTATTTCAATTTAATCATAATTCAAGTGTAGAACCAAAACTATGTCTACATTTTCGTTCATTCTATTTCAGTAGGTAACAAATGTTTTTTGCTGCAACTGAAATTCAACTATTGTTTAGTAATCTACAATGGGCAACAAAACGTTTCGCTATTGTTCTTGTCACTATTCAATGCTATGCGAGCTCATAGCGTGTTTTCAATATTTAAAATTGTTTAAAAGCTCTGCTTTTGAGATGTTGAAATGTCCCCTTTTTTAATAAAACTTAAAACAATTATAAAACAAACGTAAAAAAATATACCAAGATGATAATACTCTTATCATTCTGTCTGGTGGTTGTATTTGGGGATGGTCAATTTGGTAAGTCGTATTTTATTATTTCTGAGTTCTCTATGGAGCTTAAAGTTGTACTTTTTCTAAAATAAATCCATTTTCTAGAGTGTGGAGATCACGGCAGATTTGAGTATTGTATAGACGAAATTCCAGGCTGTGTCATAGGATGCCATTGTCACCCGGGATACTATTTTGATACAGAATCAAAAATTTGTGAACCTAAGTATAACAAATTCCTGAATTATATGAATTATGATGTTAATGCAATAATGTGAATATAGTTATTGAAGATTTTTTTACAGCATAAAACTGACTCAAAATTATCGAAAATACATGCAACCTCGTGAACCCTACTTAGCACCAACAGAATCTTCACCTAAAGCGATTGAAATAACCGAAGCTGTTATTACTCAAGACCCCGTAGACTATCAAGTTGATGAAATTACAAAGAACGCAGATGATTTAGGTGACTGGTTATATAACCAGTTCTTTAAAACTATTGAAAGTCAAGTTATTAACAATACAAAGGAAAATAAAGTTCCTAACCGAAGAAGTGGATCAGGACCGATCATTAAAAATATCAGTAGAAGAAGAGCGTCGCGTAAAAAGAGTAAACGATCAAAACAAAGGAAAAGTAAGTCGAGCATGCGGAGAAAACTACTTCGCATTACAGAAAATGATAGTGTATTTGATTCCTCGTCAGAGTCCCGATCCGATTCAAGTGATTCCAGTTCGGACGATAGTGGTACTTCTTTCGAAATCGAGCGGAATGATGAAAAACATACAGATGATAGGGAACATGGACACAAGAAGATCGTAATTATCAATAAGAAACAAAAACCACCGTTACCTTCGTTTATATTTTTGCCTAACATGGATACACCGTTTTATCCTCCTATTGGACTCCCACCGCCACCGATTATGCCGATGTATCCAATCGTACCTATACCTCCGATGCCTGCGTTCCCATGCCCAGGTATGTAAAGTAAAAGTATATTTTGTAAAAATAGATGTCATACTCCTTGAAATAATAACAAAATATATAAACAACATACAGACAAGGATGAAACTGGGAGCACCACATCTGCTAGTACAACAACTACAGCTCATATAAGTACTAGTTTAACAACAAGCTCAACAACATTAGAGACACTTTCTCCTTCTACAATAGAAGAGAATATTGAAACGACAACAATTTCCAGTACCACTATACCAGCGGAATTAAGAAACCTGTATGTATTATACATAATTATTAACTAAGTTTATATATTGCTAAACATTGATTATTTATTCGTCAATCATTTCCACCTTATAGATACCGAGGTGGTCGTAGCAAAAAGAAAAATAGAGGAAAAATATTACACCAACGTAACAACTACAATGATTATAAAAGGTAATTCAAGTTATATTCCTTTTTATTCCTTTTTTTTTATATTCTCCATATAAAACTAAAAATTTTCTGAATAACACATTACTAAGTAATTATTTAAAGTAATCATATTATTTTAATTCTGCTTAATATTTAATATGATATAATATTCTGAACGAAACATACGAAAAATGATGCCTATTGTTATGAAATGTATGATTTCAATTTTAGTCTCTCCCATAGGGATCGACTGCAAGAACAACGAGAAAAGCTGGTAAGATGTTTTTTATTTTCGTTTATATTACTTAAATTGACATAAGATTTAAAATAACTTAAAAACAACTAAATTTTTAAATTTTAAACAGTTGCAGCGCATACGTCAAAAAAGTCGTAATCCAATATTTAAACATCCCGTTCAGGACGACGATAATACAGAAATTCCTTTTATTGAAGATAATGGATTTGAAGAAACATTAAATAATGAAATACAATCAAGGCCTATTCAAAATTCGAAGTTACGACCGGAAAATGTAGATTTTAAGTACATTAGTGAATTGATACACAGAGCAAAAATTAACGACACCCGTAACCTTATTAATCGTGACTCATTCCATCCAGTAGATAACCATGAAGTTTATAAGCCGGCTCTAAATAAAGTAAAACAACAGGTATCGAATATTCCAAAAGAAACAACTCGAAGGGATGACTCTGAAGATTCGTATTACACGAATTTAGGAAGACAAATTGCATCAATCATACGCAGCGCAGATGCGCAAAATCAACAAGTAAATATAGAAATTGAACATACGAATCAGAATCAGGAAAATCATGTATTTTTTAACGATAATTCCCCTAAATCTTTTTGGGAACGATCGGTCAGATCACCAGTTACTTTTCTTAACGCGAACAAAAACAAATTTGACTACCTTAAAAAGAGTAACCAATTATTATTTGATATTGAAAATAAAGTATCAATTGCAGCATCTACTGAGCCCTCATTGAGTTTGCATGAAATAGAAAATATGATTAACGTGGTCGAAAAAGCACAGCGGTTGGTCAAAAGTCATAAAATTAACCAATTCGATGAAAACGATGTTAAAGAATCCAGTAGAAATTTGAACATTAAGTTATGGCCAAAGGATAATGAACACATCAAAAGCGATATTAATTTTCATGTTTCGCCTGAAGCGATTGTAACACAAAATAATAACGTAAGAAAAATACCCAACATGCATGGCGTAAGCATGCACAACTTCCATCGATTTACCGCTTGGTTTAGCTCAGGAAAAACCAATCTGACGCAAAACGATAAACTATATACACTTGACACAAGAACTCCGGCGTATAACACGAACTATCCCATAAAGTCACCAGCACAACTGTCGGTACCCTTACGTTTACCACCACCATCAATCCAAACGTTAAATACAGCCCCAAATCTGAATCACCCCTTACTTAATCAATACCATTACTATTCAGCGGTACCAAATAATAAATACAATTTGGAAAGAAAAAAATATTTTCAAGACATAAGCAACGAACAAACAGATGATGGATCAGTTTTGCCGATGAAACGCGTCATTCATCAGTTAGCAAATAAGGCGATAGTTCAACAACCGTCATATTTCCATCACGGGGTAAACCATTTTGATTATATTTAAGCACAGATCGAAGTGTCGAAGTTGTGCGTTTCATTGATTTCGTTTGATATATATGTTTTGATGTTTAAATATTTATTTAATAGGACAATAAACGTAATTACTGAAGATTTTTTTTATTAAAATACATATGTCTAACTTGATTAGAAACGTACGTTGTACAATGTACATGTTAATATAGGTATAGTACGCGTCACGAATCTTTAGCGCTGAACGAAACCTGCGCAGAAGTCAAAAATAAGGTGTCGAGGTAGCGGTGCGGCGCGCGGGGCGCGTGATCGTCGAGTGCGCCAGCGTTGATTGGTTGTCCCAGTCGTGTCGTCTTTCTCGCACCAATACGTCAATTATGAGCGCGATTCTACCGATGCGCAGCTTTTCTCGTCCAGCGCTAAACATAAATGACGCGTACTATACTTATTAATTAATGTAGATTATAGTTAATTATCAATGCATTACCTCAAAGCTATCATGTAGATCGGCCGTGTCTAAATATGCATTTATATCTATCGTATACAGAAAGAAAAATCCCCTGGAAAAGTTTTATTATTTTTTAATTTGTAAGCCCCATTTCGATTTTAGGAAGCAGAAACACTAATACCAATCATATTCCGTGCCAATATTTATCCGGTCTTTCCGGTACACCCACTCGTTTTCCAATCACAACTGGCAAGCTCGGTATTGTA